>CAUYLG010052098.1:0-25285 GCA_963573385.1 Cacajao melanocephalus | reverse complement strand
ATGGAATACTATGCAGCCATAAAAAATGATCAGTTCATGTCGTTTGTAGGGACATGGATGAATCTGGAAACCATAATTCTCAGCAAACTGACACAAGAACAGAAAATCAAACACCGCATGTTCTCACTCATAGGTGGGTGTCGAACAATGAGAACACATGGATGCAGGGAGGGGAGCATCACACACTGGGGTCTGTTGTGGGGGGCCAAGGTAGGGACGGTGTGAGGGAGGGGAGGTCGGGAAGGGATAACATGGGGAGAAATGCCAGATGTGGGTGACAGGGGGTTGGAGGCAGCAAACCACATTGCCGTGTGTGTACCTATGCAACAACCCTGCATAATCTGCACATGTACCCCAGAACCTAAAGCACAATTAAAAAAAAAAAAAGAGAAGAGGCAGGGCTGAGCCTGGATCATGGTGTTTAAACTTTTGTTTAAAGCTAAAGATGATACATATGTATATATATTTTTTGCCAGAAAAATCCAGGTAGGCATATTTTGCCTACAATCTCGAGAGACTTGCAGAAGCTACAGGAACTCCTCTGTAGAGGAAAATCCTAGAGGTTGGATAGGATGACCTAAAAGATTTCTTCTGCTTCCTCAATATTTGAATAGTTATAGAACCCAAGTATTGGTGTATTGTTGGGACTATTGGTAGCTACAAGGAAGTCGGGAAGGGAAGCTGGTTCTTCTGTAAGGCACTAGGGAACGTAGGAGGGAGATGTATTTCATTTTAGACCCAGAGGTTGAAGTGCTGGGAGGGCATTCTTGGGCAGATGTTGAGTGGGTTACCAAAGGCACACTTTGAGAAAGTGCTTAGGGCATTAGATCTGCACTGTTGAACATAGTAGCCACTGGGCACGTGTGGCCATTGAAGACTGGCTAAGAAAATGTGGCTAATCGTAACTGAGATGTACTATAAGTATAACGTACATCCATTTCCAAAACAGTTAAAAAATGTAAAATGTGTCAATTTAAGGATATTACCTACATGTTGAAATCATATTTTGAATATATTCAGTTAAATATATGATTAAAATTAAGTTCATTGGCTTCTCCTTTTCAAATGTAGCTACTGGAAAATTTAAAACTACATATGTAGTTTCTGTTTGCAGCTCACGTATTTCTGTTGGGTAGCACTGCTCAAAGTGGTATTTGGAGGTAGTTATCAGGGACAACTTGGAAACATTTGAGCTCTCTGGGAAGAGGCTATACAGAGAAAAAAAGCAGAAGGTTGAGGACATACTTGTGGAACATGTCTACATTCATAGGTGTAGAAGGAAGAGGAGAAGACTGGGAGGGAGCTAAGGAATAAGACCAGGGAAGGAGAAATAGGTGACATCACAGGGATGTGGGGAAGAAGGAGCTTTAGGAAAGAAATGGCTAGTGAACAGGATTATGTAAAGTACCTTGGCCTTTGTTCTATTGCTATTGAAGAGAATATGGAGGTTTTTCCCCAGAAAGTAAAATGATCAAGCTTAAATTTTAAGAAGATGATTTTTGCAAGAAAATAATGAACCAATTGGATTGATGGAGAAGCTGAAGTTCAGGTGGATAGCTAGGAAGTCAGGGACTAAGAATAACCAAAAAGCCCTTAGGGGTCTATACAGCCAAATAGAAAAGTTTTGAGTTTGGGAAAGAACTTTTTATTTTCTTACCTTGAAAAATGAGGTGTTTTGAACAGTGAGATTTTGGTAGTTTAAAGCATGTGTCTCTGTTTATAGAATCCAGGAAGATGGGTTACAATAACAATCAGTGTCACAGATGATTAAAGATGCTTTGTGTGGGAAAAATAGAAGGCTGTAAAGAAACTAAAGGCACAAAAATTGTAGGATTTCTAAGAAACAAAGGCTGTCTTTTTGTATAATTGTCTTATGTAGAGAAAGCAGAAAAGAACATTATTCCTCACCCTTAAGAACATGAAAGTAGAAAAGAATGGTTTCTAAAAAGAGTTTTCCTTGAGACCCTCCACCATAAATTGTGACCATTTAAGGTATTTGTAAGTGCTTAAAAATTGAACATACTATGTCCTAGAATGTCCTTTGAGCAGAAATTTTGGTACACAAAGTTATTTATTTGGAGTTTGGTTTCAGGCAAAGAACAGAGAAATTTATGAAAGTTCAAAGTTTAGAGAATAAAGTAAAGATGGGTTGAATATTCTAAAGATTGTGTTAGTCCATTTTCATACTGCTGTGAAGAAATACCTGAGACTGGGTAATTTTCTTAAAAAAAGAGGTTTAATGGACTCACGGTTCCACATGGCTGGTGAGGTCTCACGACCATGGTGGAAAGTGAAGGAGGAGCAGAGGCATATCTTACATGGTGGCAGGCAAGAGAGCGTGTGCAGGGGAACTACGCTTTATAAATCCATTGGATCTCATGAGATGTATTTACTGTCAGGAGATCAGCACAGGAAAACCCAATACTCATGATTCAATTACCTCTCACACGTCCCTCCCTTGACATGTGGGGATTATGGGAGCTACAATTCAAGATAAAATTTGTGTGGGGACACAGCCAAAACATATCAGAGGTATTTGGATCCTGTTTAAATATATGTTATAAAATCTTTGCTAGTTTAAATAGAAAAGAGGAAAAAAAAAGATGGCAAAAGGAAGCCAATGAAAGGGGCCATACGAGGGGACTAAACAAGAAGAAAATGGTCAGTTAAAGACATTTGAAAAATCTACCTAGATGAAGTACTATGGGGTTTGGACACTCTGCTGGAGACTGAATATACAGAATTAGGATAAAATCAGTATCTGTTGTAGAATAATTATAATATGCAGCAGCTAACATTTATTAGGCATGTATTATATACTCATTTATTTATTACAACACCTCACGAAGTTGGTATTATCTCAATGCTGCAGATGGTGTAGTGAGATTAGGTAACTTGTTGACGGTCACACAGGTAACCAGTGAGCCCACTCTGTCATGCTGGCGTCTTAAGTTCTTTGTCTTTTGTTTTTGTTTGTTTTTTTATCATGTGAATATTCAGCTTTACAAGGAAGAGAATCAATGAAGGGTTGATCTGACTTCTTTTCACACCGAGGAATTAATATTATGACCCAAAAAGTTAATGCCATCACTGTCAGTATTATATGGGGAGTGGCAGGGTGGCAGACAGTTATGAACATGGGAGACGATGCAAGGGCGGGCACTACCTCTCATAGTGGTCAGGAAGGGTGGTGAGACAACCAAGTGGAAAGGGGTCCCCAGAGAAACTTCAGGCGGCCTGCACACTGGGAGGGGTGCGCACTGGGGTGGAGCCATGAAAGTTCACGCTGTTTGCAGTGAGGAGGAGCCTGGCGCCTCCTCTTTCTGGGTGGAACCTGGGATTCAATCTGTGAGGCGGGAAACACAGTAGGACTCTCACTCTGCTGAGAGTCCCTGTTTTTCTTTTTTTCCTTTTTGGCCAATAAATTCCATTTTTCTCACCCTTGAAAGTGTCTGCGAGCCTAATATTTCATGGCTGTGTGACAAGGCCCCGGCTCTTAGCTGAACTAAGGAGAAAGTCCTATAGCTGTAGGGCTAGGCCATAGCCAAAATCCGAACACAGCAAAATCCAAATGTGTGGATCCAAAATCCACACAACCAAAATCTTTGCTGAGCAAGGCACCTGGGGAAAAAACCTATCTCAACAGTGAATCGGGCCACATCAGACAGAAGCTAAAGGCTAGTCTGAGTGAAAGCTGGTAGGGAAGGATAGATTAAGCAAGGTGATAGGAAACAAGATCTGATAGGTGAGGGCTGAAGGTCAGTTCAGTTATCGAGGGCAGGGAAGCCAGTTTTTGAGGAGGTCATTTCCAGCCTTGAATTCCTATGTCTAATCCTTTGTTCTCCTGGCTGTTTCACATTAATTCCTGGGGAGTGTGCTATGAATTGATGGGCACAGATGTGTGTAAAAGACAGGTACAGACAATCCTACTTATTAAAATGTGGCAGGATGATGGGCCTAATCATATCTATAAAACCAATTATAAGCTAAACCCATACAGGTAGTTAGGTAGAACAGACACATTTAAAAATGAAGAGCACTTTAATTCTTGAATTAATGTTAAATTCAGCCTGAATTTATTAGATAAAAGTCTCATTTCATGTAAGTAAATCTAACTAAAGACTTAACTAAATCTAACTAATTAACTAAAGCTATTTCCACAGAGATGTAAATTGTTCTTGATGAATACAATAAAAGCAAGTAATAATCACCTTTTGGAACTTAGAATAAATTCACTTCAGGTGAAGGTTAAGAGCTTGGGAATAAGACAATTTTTTTTTCCTTTCAAATACTAAGGAGTTGCAAAACTATGATGATAAATTGGAACATTTGGAAAATGAAGGCAAAAATAAGATTTAATTTATTGCTCATGTACAATAATTCTAATTTTTGCATTCTTTGAGCCTTTTTCTACATATATGTAAAGACTGTGTAGTTACATGGTTTAAAATTTCATTGTAATACAGCATGCTCAATAAACATTTTCTCAGCTTCTAGTACAGTTTTTATGATTATAATGGTTGCAAAATAGTTCACTGCACAGAGTTAACATAATTTAAATAACTATTTTAAATTATTAAACATGTAGTTTCTTTCAGTTTATTATCATTATTAATAATACTGCAGTAAATGGCCACATGGAACCTATGGTTATCTTTTTTTATTTTTTAATTTATTTTTAAATTTTTATGATTTTTATTTTTTGAGACGGAGTCTCGCTTTATCAACCAGGCTGGAGTGCAAAGGCACAATCTCGGCTCACTGCAGTCTCTGCCTCCCGGGTTCAAGCAACTCTGCTGGGATTACAGGCGTAAGCCACCGCACCCGGCCTGGATTTCCTTTTTTTCATTGCAATACAGGTTCTAAACTGGCATTGCTGGGTCAAATGTTATGAAATTTTAATACTATGCAAACTGACTTAAAAAAAACTCCTAATGTAACAAAAACATATGAGAATGTCATTCACTGAATTTTCACTTGCTTTTGAAATTATATTGACCTGTCATATAACTTGACTAATTTTTTCTAATATTGTAGAAAAAATGATACTTTGTGTTAATTTGTGTGTCTGAATACTTGTGAGTCTAAACACTGTCCCATAGGTTTCTTTAACCAACAGAAGGGGTCATAATTCTTTCATTCAGTAATTGGACAAATATTTTTTGAACACCTACAACCTGCTGGGCAGTTTTTGTTTGTTTGTTTGTTTCAGAGCACACAGCAGTGAAGTAAACAAAATCCCTTGCCCTCATGGATTTTATATTCTATGGTAAAAAAGACAATAAACACAATAAGCATTAAAATTATGGCATATGTTAGAATGTCATAACTGCTGTAAAAAATAAAGCAAGATAAAAATGATAAGGAGTTTGTTGGCAGAAGTTGCATTTCTAAATACAGTGGTCAGTGAGAAACAAATATTTGAACAAAGACTTGAAAGAGGTGGGGTAGGTCCCATACATATATCAGAGGAAAGAGTGTTGCAGCCAGTGACATTAGATTGTAGAAGACGCTAAGGGGACATGTGTGAGGTTTTGCAGGAGAATCAGGGAGGCCAGTTTGGCTACAGTGAAGTGAAATCTTTTGACTTTTACTGTAATAATGTTCATTTTGTTTCATAGGAGAAAAGGAGAGAAAAATCTAACTAAACCCAACAGAAGAGAAAGTTGCAAGAAAGAGGTCGTCACCAATGCCAAAATTAGCTGTGATATTCAGGAAGAGAAAAATAGAAACACGATAACCACATTCAATAAAGACCACAGCGAGATTCCATTGGCCAGAGCACAGCCACGCGGCCACACCTGGCTAGAGACTGGCTGAAGTTTAGCTGTGGACTGAGAAAGAGGAGGACGCTGATTACTTATAAAAAACCTTTCAAGCTTTGACACATTATTCTAGAAGCAACTAGATACATCATTATTCATCCGTGCTTCATTATCAACTGGGATAATTGCTAAAATACAACAGGATGTCTCCACATATCCCTGATCAAAATATCAAAGGAATGGGTCCCGCGAATATGTTTTCATGGTGACTGTGTTGGGCTCCATATTTGAAAACAACGGAGTGAGTATTCTATCTTTTGAAAATAAAAATAAGTCAAAACATTTATTTTAAAAATCCCCAATCAAAAAATTCCCTGAATATTTTAATGTAGCTCTGGTTATAACACAGAATAGCCACAAGGTGGCAGAAGAACCCCATTCTTGTAAATCTCTTATTGCTTCATCTTCTGTATTCCATCTAATGTTCATTTGAAATTTACTATTTTGTTGGTTTGAAAATATGTATGACTTATGCCGTTTAAAGGATCTGGTTGAAGTTTTAAATAGTCTGGAATATAAAACATTTATAGAAAAGAAAAAGAAATTTTAAATAATCTGGAATATAAAACATTTATAGAAAAGAAAAATACCTACAGTATGATGTTAGTGAACTATTAGTAATCCAATTAAATAAAATATCTTTGGTTTGGATTAATACATATTTTATTTTGATGTTTCCTAAATAAAACTGAACATTAGGAGGTCAAGTATCCATAACAAACATCTTCATATTATTTAATAAGCAAGTCAAGGCATAAATGCTAAATTTATTCTTAAGGAAAACTTGAAGTTTTGCTTTCATGAAATTACAAACTCTAAGGCAATTGTATACTGGTAAATCCAATGTGTTCTGAAGTTTGAAGTGTCAAAGACTATTGGATTTAAACAGATCTTGTATGAATCTTTGTTTCATCTCTTCAGAGGCTGATAGTAAGCAAGTTTCACAGCACCTCACAGCTTGTGCTGTAACATGAGGGTAATAATGACGACTTTATTAGGTTGTTGCAAAGAGTCAGTGATGCCACAAGCAACGTTCTTTGTATATGCAGAATTTAATAAATAAATAAAAATATTCTTTTCTCTATTCCCAATTTTTCTAACGTTATTTGCTACTGGTGTTTTAATGCAAGACCAAAGGCCAAAAAAATATGTAGCTAGAAGAATCAAAACCTAGATCAGATATTCAAAAACATCATGGTGCTAAAAGATTTCAGAGTCTAAAACCTGTGCTCACTGTTCTGAAGCATCTTTCCACTTTCTGCTGAAAAAACATGATACTCTTTGGAGCTTTTTTTTTTTTTTTTTTTTTTGCTTCATGTATGGTAATTATATATTTGTTATATAGGGTATATGATGATTTACGCTGTATGGTGTTATTCAGTACATTGTAGAAAAAGGAGAATAAAGCATGTTGTTTGTCAGTAGGCAACTCTGTCCTCTTTATCCTTGAATGTGATTTACTAAAGAGCTAACACAATTACAGCGCAGGTGGCAATTCAGCATATTACCCTGCAGACAGCCAAGAGACTGACACTGAGAGTAGTAATAGTAAATAGTTCCATGTAAGGAACCTGATGGGGTTGCATGAATTCTTCATTTCTGTGTTATATGGAAAAATGAGGTTGCTCTTAAGAAGGAGCCACAAAAGTGTGTCCTCTGGGCAAAGCTACTGATGAGGATGCTACAGGGTTGTGTGGAAACTCAGTACGTGAACACCGAAAGGGCTTTTGATTCATTTCTATTTGGTCTCAGACAAGAAACACAGGTTAAGAAAAGGTCTGAAAAAATGGGCACTAGGGAAAATGATAGGAAATTTTGTGTTGTTGACTAATGGCTAATATGAAATACATGTTTGTAATATTTTGACATATATGATTGAATACACTACATTTTATAATAAAATCTTTAATTCTAAGGATTGAAAATCTTAAGAGGATTTCAATTTTATAGTTATAGCTGTTTTGTTTCAATAGGCTGATGGACTTGGAAATTCCAGGTTTCTTAAATACATTTCGATGAACTTGAAAAGAAGGGGGAGATACTTTCACATGGCCTTGAATGGGAGTAGGGGAGACCCTGGATTTCACTGGACACCTCTTTCTTCCTAAATGCCAAATATTCTCTGTAGTTGGGTGCCTCTTCTTCTAACTAGTCAGCAATTATAAGAATGAAAATTGCCTTAGCAGCTATTCAGAGTAGGTCCAAAATATAATCAAATAAAGAAGATTTCAATATTCTCAAGGCAGAAGAGACAATGTCTTTGCATCTGCAGTTGGAAAGCCTGGAATAATCCGCTTCCCATCTTCCACTGTGGAAATTCCTCTGTCCTCAAGGTCTCTAGCTTATGATACCTCCATGATGGATTTCCTGACTCTTGGAGCTAAAACATTCCTTCCCTTGCTTGCACTCACATAACCATGAGTTTATCAGGTGTTACATCCTCAAACAGAGCTGCTAGGCCAAATGTGCTCCCTACAACCTCTGATATTGGCTTACGACTATTGAGCTGGCATTTTTCTCAATTCTTAAGAAAAATAAAAACCAGTAGTAAAATAGACATCATGTAAAATCTATTCTAACCATTTTTAAGTGTACAATGTCAGTGGCATTAAGTACACTCACATTGTTATGTTATTATTACCACTCAACAGTTTTGTGTGTATTTTCAGGGTTTTCTAAATATATAATCCTATTATCTGTTAACAGAGATAAATTTAATTCTTCATTTCCAGTTTTATTTTCTTTTTTAGAACTTCTAATATTATGTTGAATAGAAGTCAGAGAAGAAAAAATGTCTGATTATACTTACATTAAGTGGCTAGAAGTCAAATTCATAGAGATAGGAAGTAGAATAGTCTATGAAGGGCTTTGGAGAGGGAATAATGAGAGTTATGGTTTAATGGGCACAGTTTTAGTTCGTGTTGATGAAAACATTTTGGGCATGGTATATGAGCTTTTGTCTTAGGTTCTGGTTTCAGAGAAAAATGGCCAATAAATGCTGCTTTTGTTTGCCCATGGCTAGGCAACTGGGGTCTGGGAACCTTCAAAGAATCCAGGAGATCAAACACAAAGCACCAATTTGAAAAATTATTCTCATATTAAATTTGTCTGGCACCTTGGTCTACTTTCTTGTATCTTTCATTTCTGCTCTCTAGGATAATCACATCCCAAATAAAGTGCTGCACCTAAGACTTTGTCTCAGGATCTTTTTTTAGGGATCACAGGTAAGACACGGCAGCACCATCATATAAGCTAAATTTGATGAAAAAAACCTTTGGAGGAGACCATACTGTTTTGGCTACTGTAGCCCTAAAGTATAGTTTGAAGTTGGGTAATGTGATGCCTCTAGCTTTGTTCTTCTTGCTCAGGATTGCCTTGGCTATTCAGGCTATTTTTTGGTTCCATATGAATTTTAAAATAATTTATTCTAGTTCTGTGAAGAATGTTAGTAGAACAACATTTTCAAAGTGCTGAAAGAAAAACATCCTGTCACCCCAAAATGCTGTATCAACAAAAATATCCTCCAAATATAAAGGAGAGATAAGCTCTTTCCCAGGCAAACAAAAGCTAAGAGAATGCGTCACCAGCGTACCCATCTTACAACAAATGCTAAAAGATGTTCTTCATTTTGAAAGAAAAATACACTAATGTGCAGAAGATAACTTTTCAAAAAGTATAAAACCCACTGGTTAAACTAGTTCACAGACAAACCCAGGATAATAAAATACTGCAATTGTGGTGTGCAATTCGCTCATAACTTTAGTATAAAGCTCAAAAGACAAATCTGTCAAAAACAATAATAGCTATGACAACCTGTTAAAAGGTAGGTAACATAAATGTAGGTAAATCATAGAAACTTAAAATATGGGAGGATTGAGTTTAAATAGTGCACATTTTTTCATATTTCTTTGTTTCTATTATTCATAATTTAAGTTGTCATCTTTTAAAACTAACTTGTTATAAAATGTTATTGGTAAGCCTCATGGTAACCATGATGCAGAAACCTATAGTAGATTCACTGAATAAAAAAAAAAAGGAAACAAAATAAAGCATACTACCACAGGAAAAAGAAATCACTTAACCACAAAGGATGACAATAAGAAACAAAGAAACAAGGAGAAAGAGAGAGAAATCTCAAAACAAACAGAGAAAAAAAGCAAGAAATGGCAATAGTGAGTCTTTATTTATAAAAAATAACACTGAATGTAAATGGACTCAATTCCATTAAATTAAAAGGCATAGAGTGGCTGAATAATAAGGAAACAAGGCCCACATATATGTTGCCTACAAGAAACTCACCACACCTATGAAGACACACAGAGATTGAAAGTAAAGGGATGGAAAAAAATATTTCATGTAACTGGAAACCAAAAAAGTAGCTATACTTACATTGGATAAAATAGATCAGAATTAAAGACTGTAAAAAGAGACTAAGAAGGTCACCATATAATGATAAAGGTGTCAATTAAGCAAAAGTATGTATCAATTATAAGTATCTGTGGACCCAATATTGGACTCCCCAAGTATATAAAGCAAATATTAATAAATCTAAAGAGAGTGACAGATTGAAATACAATGATAGTAGAAAATTTCAACACCCCACTCTTAGTAGTGGATAGAATTATCTAGACAGAAAATCAGCAAGGACACATGGAGTTAAACTCCACACTAGACCAAAGGGGCCTGACATTTATGAAACAGTTCACCCATCTGCTGCGTAAAACACATTCTTTTCATCAGTGCGTGAAACGTTCACCAGAATACACCATATCTTAGGCCACAAAACAAGTCCCAACAAATTTAAAAAGGCAGAAATCTTATCAAGTATCTTATCTACCTACAGTCAAATTATCAAGAAATCAATAACCAGAAGAACCTCGGAAAACTCACAAACACATGGAAATTAAACCACATGCTCGTGAATGACAAAGTCAATAAATTAAGAAGAAAATTAAAAAAATTTCTTGAAACAAACAAAAATGAAAATACAACATACCAAAACCTATGTGATATGGCAAAAGCAGTACTAAAGAAAAACTTATAGCAATAAACACCAATATTAAAAAAGTAGAAAGACTTCAAGTGAAGAACCCAGTGATACATGTCAAAGAACTAGAAGAGTAAGAATAAACCAAACCCCAAATTAGTAGAAGGAAAGAAATAATAAAGATTAGAGCAGAAATAAATAAAATCGAGACGCAAGAAAAACAATAATGAAGATCAGTGAAATGAAAAGTTGAGTTTTTGGAAAGATAAACAAAACTGACATATCTTTAGCTAGACTAAGAAAATAAAAGAGAGAATAGCCAAGGAAATTAAATCAGAAATGAAAAAGGAGACCTTATAATGAGATGATAGAAACACAAATAATCATCAGAGAATATTGTGAACAACTATATATCAATAAATTGTAAAACCTAGAGGAACTAAATACATTCCTGTACGCATACCTCTTACCAAGATTGAACCATGAAGAAATAGAAAACTTCAAAAAGCGGATGAGTAACAAGATTGAAGCTGTAATAAAAACTCCCTTCAAGGAAAAGTCCAGGACCTGAGGGCTTCACTGCTAAAATTTACAAAATATTTAAAGAAGTGCTAATACCAATTCTACTCAAATTCTTCAAAAACATTGAAGAGGAAGAAATACTTCTAAACTCATTCTATGAGGTCAGCATTCCCCTCATACCAAAACCAGACAAGAAAAAATAAAAAAGGAAACTGCAGGCCAGTGGCGCTGATGAACATAGATGCAAACGTTATTAACAAAATACTAGCAGACTGAATTCAACAGCACATTAAAAAGATCAGTCACCATGGTCAGGCGGAATTCATTTCAGGGTGCAAGGATGGTTCAACATATGCAAATCGATAAATGTGATACCTCACACTCACAGAATCAAGAACAAAACCATATAATCATTTCAACTGATGCTGAAAATGCATTCAATAAAATTCAAAATTCCTTTATGATAAAAATTCTCAAAAAACTGGGTATAGAAGGAACATACCTCAAAATAATAAAGACCACATATAACATATATGGTTACCAAAGGCCAGGAAGGGTAGGGGAAATGGGAAGATTAAGAGAGGTTGTTGAATGGGTACAAATATACAGTTTGATAAAAACATAAGATCTAGCATTTGATAGGTCAGTAGGGTGGCTACAGATTACAATAATCTATAGGTTTCAAAATAACTAGAAGAGAATGAATGTTTCTAGCATAAAGAAAAGACACACTTAAAGTGGTAGATATCCCACTTACACTATTTGATTTTTAAAAATTATATGAAAGTATTAAATTATCACATGTACCCCAAAATAAAAATATAAATGAAAATTAATAAATTATTGAAGAAGTGATGACATAGATAATACCCATTCAATTAAATGAATGTGGAAATATTGAAATGAAAGGCCATTCTCAAGATGCATGTGAATTTTGCTTTCAATATCTCTTAGTGAAATTCCATGATATATTTATTTTCCTTTGTTTTGGAATTTTACAATTAGCAGTTGGCCCAGTGATTGATTGATTGAGTAGAATTAAGTAGGGTAACTATACTGAAGATTGGAAGGTTTGTGCATATTTTAAAGGTACTAACAGAAGTCTCAAGAATGAGTGGAAACAACTTTGCCACTTAGAACTTCTCCTTGATGGGTGTTGGATTAAAAAAATGGCAAACTCAAGGATTAGTGGTGAGAAAAGGAGAAGAAAATGCCAACTTATTACTTGCTTCCGATGCAGGCTCATTAGCTGAGTCAAAGAAAGGATTCTTTTCTTCTGGATCTAATACTACAGTAGTAGCTGCTAATATGAAGTTTTGCTTTCTGTGGTTTCAGTTACCTATGGTTAACTGCTGTCCATAAATATTAAATGGAAAATTTCAGAAATAAACAATTCCTAAGTTTTAAATTGCATGCCATTCTGAGTATCGTGATGAAATCTTATGCCATCTCACCACACCTTGCCCAGGGCCTGCATCACCCCTTTTTCTTGGTGATCCACGTCATACATGTTCCCCATCTGTGAGTCACCTGCAGGCTTCTAGGTTACCAGATCAACTGTTGGGGTGTTGCAGTGCTTGTGCTCAAGTAACTCTTATTTTACTTCCTAATGGTCCCAACCCAAGAGCAGTGAGGCTGGCATATTGTTATAATTGATTATTAGCTATTGTTGCTAAACTCTTATTGTGCTTAATTTATAAAATAAACTTTATTGCAGATACATATGTACAGGTAAAAGCATCACGTATATAGGATTTGTACTATCTATGGTTTCAAGCGTGGGGGTTTGGAACATATCCCTTGAAAGTATGTGGGAACTACTGCGTTCGACTGTGTGTTCAGAAGGAAAAAAAGGAGAGATTGACAGAAAGAGAGAGAATGGATTCTGGAAAGTCAGGCTTTGCCTGCGTCTGCTTACTACATAAATACAGAAAGTAGGAGGAAAAAGCAGAGAGCTTTCATGGATACTCCTTAAGGTACTTAGTATAACGTGCCTACAATCATCTCCATTTCTGACAACTGGCGACTTCTCTCTTGTGGAGGAGTTAAGTGGTGGGAGAGGAGCATAAGTGGGTTGGGAGAGAGGCTGGAAGTGAGAAGTCTCAAAATGCATCCTCCACTCTGGGCATAGGGAGTAGTGTGAGGAGAGAAGGAAGAAAAGGAAGAAGAGGAAGGAGTGAAGGAGGAGGAGGAAGAGGGGGAGGGGAGGAGGAGAGGGAGAGAGCAGGGGAGGGGGAGAAGGAGGAGGAAGAGGAATTTCCTTTTCTACAAATGTCAGCATTAGTTGCATTTCCCACGTGTTTGAGGTTTCATCTTGATCCCAGAATGCTTGAGCTCATTATACCTGGTGGGTTCAGCAGTTTCTTGAGCCTGGAAAATGTATTTAAGGTGCTTAATCAAACATTCAGTAAAGGATCCTCAGCTGAGGACAGAGAAGTCTGTAGTTCACTTGTGTAAGGACCTTTCCAGACCACAATAAAATAAGGTAAACAAGATCTTTTGAGATTTACACAAGGATGCAGGGCATGCAATCCTTTGCGTGATCATGTTTCTATTTTGGCACTTAAGTGTTGTTTGGAAGCATTAAAAGATAATAATGAATCTATTCTAGCCTTTTCATGAGGGAGAGTTATGTGTGTGGGCATTTTAATTGTAGAATTATTTGAACTAGAGATTATTCAAAGTTTACTTAGGCTAATACTATTATACACTAAGTAAAATTTCAATCGTCTGCAACAATGCCTCTGTATAAAGCGATTGCTGCAACCTAATGAACTTCAGAGCATTCAGGTACAAAGGAATTCAGCCAAGTGAGGCTAAAGCCAATGATCCCCCAATACTGACTGCTTTGGTGGTGTCAGTTGACAGTGACGAAAGAAGGTAACAGTGACCATCTGAAAAAGCGAATCTCCTGTGGTTTCCGATTAGCAATAAATTAAGAAGGTAAGACCCATAGAATGCCTTTGAGCATAATGTGAAGGGGGGTTTATTTAAGTCACATTGTGCAGGTTGATGTTGAAAAACTGAATTTGTCTTGGATATGTCTCCCTTTCCCTTCCTCCTAAGGACTCTGCTAACCCTAGAGTCACATCTGAATATGGAGAAATACGATCATTTTGGAAGAAATCTGGGATTTGATGTTAGATAAAAGTGATTTCCAATTTCTGCCATGCAGTTTGCCGTGTGACTTGGAGCAATTTACACAACCCTGTTGTGCTTCTGTTTTCTCATCTCTAAAATCAGGACTATTCTAATACCTACATCATAGCATAGACTATCAAATGATATGGGTGAAATTGTTTATAAATACACAAGTGCCATCCACCTCTGATTCACACAGCCTTTTCTTTTCCACCGCATGAGATGGATGTCACCGATTGGGAAATTTACCTTTTCCTATGTCTGTCCATTTCTTCTGCATTATTCATCCTTGTCCTTTTTGGAGGGAATGGTGCTATCCAACTGTGCATGGTTCTACACCTCAATAACAGCTCCACGGAAATTGAACTTAATGTATGCTGCAACACGTGTCTGAAAATAAATGGGCTGTGAGACAGGAAATGCCAGTTCTGCCTCTTCTAGTGAAGTAGAAATGAGACAGCTGGGCCTATAAATGAAGCCATTTGAAGAGTTAACATGGAAGACAGCTCCACATAATTGCAAACTTTTGTGGAGCGACTCACAGAGCATGTTGTAGAAATTAATAAAAGTAGTGAATATGATGGGAAGGATATACAAAGTGAAAGCCAAATGAATGAATTAGTTTTCCTGTATGGTTCAATAGCACTGAATCCAAAGGCTGCCAGGCTCTGCTGGTCTATGGTTTAAATGGGATTTTTCAATGATTTACATCAAGGCTATGTAAGAAATCAAAGGAAGGCAGGCTAGAAATAAAGAATGATCTCACTTGTGATTCTAGTGGGTAAAAATACATTGAGAAAGGGGAAGTAATTGGTAATCAAAATAATTAAAGAATTCATCATGTTTGTCACTAAATTGAAAGCTAACATTTCATGTTTGCCAACATTTTCATCATTCACTTAATTTAAGAAAAGTTTCTCATCCACCCTAGTGTGTGTCTGTTCATTCATCCATCTAGCCAAAAAAAAAAAAAAAAAATTCAGAGATTTCCCTCTATGCCAGCTACCATCATCAGAGCTTTTATATGCTTTTCACTTAATTCTTATAATGATCATTCTCCGTAGATAATATTATTCCAAGATTTTCTTTGACTAAGAAATTGAGTTGCTTTATCACATGTCAATAAGATAAATTAAGCCAGAAATGAAACTGGGATTTGAATTCAGTTTTTTTTTTCTTTAGTATCTGATATAATACCTTTTTCACTACAGTAGAACTGCCTGTTACGCACTCAACTGGTATGTTAAAGTAAATGGAAATTTTTGAATTAAAATAGAAATGTAAGATCTTACTAGCAATATCTTAATAGCCTCTGAAAATTGGAGACAACACATAGGGCACTTACACTTACCTATAGAGTAGCCAGAGTGAGAGAGGGTAGTAATGGCAAAATGCTTTCTTTGTACTGATGTCATCATAATTTACTGTTTTGTATATATTATGGTTCATCCTGCCAGGTAGAATATATTTCTTATTTATTTCATTACCTCCTAGACGATGATTTCTCATTAGAAATCTACACAGTAAGTTTTAAAAATACAGATTTCTGGGTCCTATCCCTGCCTTACTGAATCCAAACTTCTGGGGTCGGGCCAGAGAATCTTCATTTTTTTTTGAGGCAAATTCTCACTCTCACCCAGGCTACAGTGCAGTAGTGTGATTATAGCTAATTATAATGCTTTAGTCACAGGCTCAAGTGATTCTCCAGACTCAGTCTCCCAAGTGGCTAGAACTATAGGCAAACACCACCATACCCAGCTAATTTATTTTAAAATCTTTTGTACAGACAGGGTCTCACTATGCTGCCCAGGCTGGCCTCTAACTCCTGGCCTCAAGTGATCCTCCCGCCTCAGCCTCCCAAAGTGCTGAAAGTACAGATGTGAAGCACTGCACCTGGTCTAAAATCTACATTTTTATCCAGCAGACCAGTTTATTCTGACATGCTCAAGTCTGAGAACCACTGACCAGGAGATCCTCTATACAAAGCCCACCCACAATATTTGGTGGCAGCATGGTTGACTCTTTTAGTCTAATTCAACTGACAAGTCCTGACCCTCATGTCAGGGCCCAGCACTGTGCCAGGAGGCCCTTCCAGCTATACCACATCACATGAGGTCACATCGCATCAAAATCCATCATATTCCATGGCGACTGCTGGTTCACCCACAGTCCTACTCAGAGTTCTGAGTCTGGCTCCATAAACACTGGGAGCTCTGGGCCACCTTTTATCAGGCCATGAGTCAGAGCTGTGATCTCTGCTTCCCATTCCTGTGCTATGCTTCTGATGTGATACTGGATTCCCTCCTAGTCAATCCACATGGACTTCCATTTCTACAGAATTCTCTCACCCCCAAGTATTAGAATAATTTCATTCTGGTTGATTTAGGTATGAAAATTAAAGATGCAAATATGTTTATTTACTTGGGTAATGATGAATGAATGCCTTGCAGGAGTAATGATTAATCACACCCCACCTGGAAACCAGTGCCAGAACGACTCTGCTAATAGAATCCATCAACTGCTGAAGTAAGTGATTGCACTGAAGCTTGCTTTATTGTAAGTTCCTTAATTTTACATTCTAGTTGCATGTTGTCATTTCTTAGTAAAAACTGTTTGGATTTCTTCCTGAAACATTTGGGGTGAGTCTCGAGGACGTAATTTGCATTAGCTAAACACTGAATCATAAAACTATATTCATTATTGTGGCAAGACAACACATTTTATTCTATGAAATTTAAACAATTATTTAAAATTAGAACAACGGGTAATAATTGTTAAAATATGAGAACTATAATATTGTATTAAAAGAGCTCTCAGTCACTAACTAAAATATTTTTCTTTGCTGCTTACTATACATGGGTAGGTCAACATTTGGTGTAAGCAATGATATAACTGGAGTTAGGTGTGCTCTTCAGGAGTTCTTTGCTACCAGTAATTGTCTAACCCAGAAAGTATTTTTGCTGCCAACTCCCATCAGGGAAGCTTTGGCTGTCAATAAAGTACTTCACAACTCTCTATGTTACTGTTGTCAACTTGTTTGAACTGCATTTTTTGTTCTTCATGGGAGCAACAGGATAGGAAAACCATGCCCTGGAAAATCACAGTGGTGAGAATTGGCTCTAGATACACCTGTGAAGGATGGAGAGGCAGTTGTATATCCATCTACTACCATTTTCATTTCTAAATTTTGGTGGAAGTAGAATAAACCTAATCTTTGGAGTCAAAGCTGAGTAAATCCTGATCCCAACTTTTATAAGCAAACCAAGACTTAAACCTTATATTCTTTAATTTGAACATGGAGTGTTCTGGATACCCTTGCCTTGCTTTTTCAACTGATTAATCCCAGGTAAAATGAGTTTCTTATGCTTTAAGAGTCAATTTAGATGTTATCTTAGAAGCGTACTCTCAATCCTCTAGCTAGACAGGTGACCACTTTCTCTATACTTCATATCACTTATTATATTCTACTTCAATTGCTTACATACCTTGGAAAGGAGACTTTATTTTTTATGAAGGGTTACAGACTTCAGGGTAGCCATCCTTCCAGGCTGGGAAGGTAGGGAAGTGTAGCCTCCAGCAGAGACTGTTATCAGGTACTTCAGAGGAGGAGGGGTTGGGGCAGAGCTTTATGCTAAACAGGTTGGCTAAACACACATATTAAACAGGTTATAGGAGAAGCTGTGAATATTTACAAAGAGGGTCCTGATGCATGCATATTGAATAAACATGCCTGTTACACGTGACCCATTTCACGTTGGGAGTGGAGACTTAACATTGAAATGAATTACAATTGGATCAAAAAAGTGAGGCAAGGACACGAGGCCCTCTAGTGTGCGGCTTTTATAAACTGGCCAGAACCAGCCTGTAGTCAGTGGCCTCCGAAGAAAGTGACTGAAATCAGCTTCTGGTTCAGGCAGAAGAAAGTGACTGAAATCAGCTTCTGGTTCAATCAAAGATATAGTTATGGCTTGTGGAACAGGGAGTTCGTCTGCGTCTGGTGGTGAGTGAGCTGTAATTGTTTTAATATTGTTTATCTTGAGGCCAATGCCTGTTTAGCCACTAAAGAAAAAGAAAACTCTGGTAGCAGTTAAAACAGAATTTATTCTTTAAGTGTAGAGATGTGTGTCTTAACCTTTGCCTGCTATGGCCTTAGGTCTTTATAATTTGGTATCTTACTGCCACAAAGAGTCTGTTCCACCAGTCTGTGATTTCTGTTTTAGTATCAATGCTGGTCAGTTTTTGTGTCTAAACCCCAAAAAGGTGGGTATCATGAAGCGTGTTTCAACTCCTATCCTATAGTGGCTAGGAATTCCGTTTTTAATATTTCTGTGGGGTTCCATTGGCTAAGAGAGGGGTTCATTCCATCATTGGGGGGGTTACAATTTTATTTTTAGAGCTCACTTTTTTTTGTTTTTTGAGACAGAGTCTCAGTCTATCGCCCAGGCAGGAGTGCAGTGGTGCGATCTCAGTTCACTGCAACCTCCGCCTTCCAGGTTCAAGTGATTCTCCTGCCTCAGCCTCATGAGTAGCTGAGATTACAGGCACCTGCCACCACGCCTGGCTAATTCTTTTGTATTTTTAGTAGAGACAGGGTTTCACCATGTTGGTCAGGCTGGTCTTGAACTCCTGACCTCGTGATGCACTCGCCTTGGCCTCCCAAAGTGCTGGGATTACAGGCATGAACCACTGCGCCCTGCCAATTCTCATTTTTAAGGCAGATAACTTTTGGTACAGTATATGTCACATAGAAAGGTATGAATAAATATTTGGAAAATTTGATCCATAAAATATGGATAGTAGTAACCATTTTAAAAAGTGACCATAAGAACTGGGAGATGATCACATCTGTAAAGTTCCTGCCACATAGTAGGCACTCAAGTTCTTGATCGAATCTTTCTCCCATTCTTAGCAATGGCGGTAGCCCAGTGGCCTGTCCTTTCCCCCTCCCTCCACCAACAGTTTTGTGAGCCAACCCTGCATGGTCTTTTCACTGCTTTACATCATTGTCATAAATCGTAACTGACACATCAGTGTCTCTGCCAGCCCAAGGTGGGGGCCCAGAACAAATCTTTGTTCATTAGTGGGGTCTTGCCTCTGCTGCAAGTGTTGAGGTCCTTTGTAGCTCTGCCTTGCTCCATTGTTGGCTGGGAGTGCCCTGAGAAAAACAGAACTGTGGCTGCCAGCACCCTGCTGAGTAACTGCCACCACCACACCCTGAGCAGAGAGTGACCTGTCTAAATGCTGAGGCATACTGTGAAAGAACTAACAGCTGGAGATGGTCAGGGACCCACAACTGGGTAGCATGCTCTTTCTTGAAGGGGTTTCGGTGTTTATCTCTGCATCTGCCACAGTGGTAATTAAGGATTTAGAGCCTGGGATAATAGTCTTCTAGGGAGGCTGCATATTTATAGGATCCTCTTAAAGAGCAAGAAGACTTATGAGTCATAAGAATGGTCTTCGTGGCTGGGCGTGGTGGCTCATGCCTGTAATCCTAGCACTTTGGGAGGCCAAGGTGGGAAGATTGTTTGAGCCCAGGGGTTTAAGACCAGTCTGGGCAACATAGGAAGATCCTGTCTTTATGAAAAATAAAAAATAAAAAAAATTAGTTGTGGCAGCATGTCCCTGCAGTCCCAACTACTTGGGAGGCTGAGGTGGGAGGCTCATCTGAGCCCAGGGAGGTCTAGGCTGTAGTAAGCTATGATTGCACCACTGCACTTCAGCCTGGGTGACAGAGTGAGACCACCTTAAAAACCAAACCAAAACAAAACCAATACCAAACAGAATGTCCTTCATGATAAGGAGACACAGGTGAAAGATTGAGCTGGGAGCACCTTTCAAAGGCTCACCTGAAATACCTGTTGCAAAGGTTGTAAAAATGGATATTCATATGCTGTTTCTGCTATTTCTTCCACCCTCAGTCATGCCTCTTGGGACAACTGAGTGTCAGGGTCTAATCGACTTGTGGTCTGAACCTTTCTGACCATGGAAAGGAAGAGGAGCATGCGGCCAAGCAGGCTTGTGGTTACAGAAACCCTTATCCCTTCATCCAGGGCAACCAAATGTCTTAAGCATAACAGAGGAGAGTAGTATATATTTGATATATACACAGTATTTTTATGACAATGATGGATATGAGATGTCGCTGTCGATTTTTACAATCGACCAGAGATAGAAGTGCTTTTGTTACATCAGAAGATGTATATCTAGAACATCTCTTTCCAGAAAACTATAAGATATATGATAAAGAATAGAGCTAGTAGAGTCAGAAGGTGGACAGAGCCACAAGCAGAGCACTTAGGGAGAGCTGGCATTTGGCTGGCTGGATAGTCTACCCCAGTTCTTGCTTATTAGCCAGTCACTGTTTAAGCATCATAAACGTGTGCAATGTTTTGCAAAAATATGTGTAATATTTTGCTAAAATAATTTGGTTAAGAGAGAATTTTTCTACATGTTTTATAACACAACTTTCAGAGGATAAGAATATACAGTAAAATATGCATGACACATGAGTTGTGTGGAATAGGTTTGTGATTAAAATTTGGAAATTGACTAAGATCTTTGTAGTATTCCACAGTTGTGTAATCTAGACAGATATGGCTTATTGGTGGGCATGAAAACAAAATTTGAGGACTCACAGTTCAGTCTAGACTCGGAGTCCAGGGTTAACTATGGAATGCAAGACCGTCTTTGAGAGGGGAGGTAGATAACAGACCCCCATGAGAGGACAGTACAGCATATAAAACCAAGGTATGAGTTGTTTCCAAAAGAAGAGGTCTCTAACCAAGACTGCTGTGGTCCTCATGGGTCTATTCTTGAGATAGAAATTCTGGAAAGAAAAAGCCTGCTGCGACTCTGGACTGGCACTCTTATTTAGAGTGCACAAGACCTCCATTGATGATACCTGCTGAAGAAGTGATGAGTTTTACAACATCACAAAAGAAACTTGGATCTTCCTTGGGGTGGCGGGAAGCCATAGACTTGCCAGGTTCCGTTTTGCTGAATTACATATTTGTTTTTGATCTGTAGGGGTTTAGTAGCAGGGATTTTAACCATCCTGGACAATTTCAATGAGTCCTTTCATGAGAAAGAAAAGAATAGCAGAAATGACTATAAGAAAATACTTCTTATACTTCATATTCTGTCAGATTAGTCATGGTGTTCTCATAAAATAATATAGACCAAGAGCAGCCTTTATTTGTCTGCATAGTTTATGAAACACTTTATTTCTTTTGGTTCATAAATAATCACAGATAGTTTCTAAAAATAGAAGTATAAGATGAAAATCAAGAAGACATTTGTTAAATGATAATTTTCATTTCTTGATGAACATAAACTGCACCTGAATTTTGTTTTCCACACAAAGTTTATTACATGTTTTAAATTACTAAAATAAATACATTACAGATAAATCTGAAGTGCCCTTAAGCTGCCATCCTTAATTTAGTTTTTCTCCTTTTTTAAAGAAAGCTTTTATCATAAATTTAATGTTTTTCCTTTTTTTAATGTAACACAAATATAGTATTCATGAGCAGTATAAAATATGTTGGCATAATTTAAAATTTTATATAAATTATAGTATATCTTCACATTCTGAAATATGCTTTCTTCACATAATGTATTTTTGTGTTATATCTATCTTGATATGAAATTTTTACTTTTTGTCCTAAAGAAATCAGTTATATTCTATGTCACATTTTATTTATTCATTTTCTTGCTGGTAGGACATTTTTAAAAAGTATGCCACTTAATTGCATTTATTGAGTTAGTATTTATTTACAAAATATTTCTATAAATTCTTTGTATGATGTGATTTTAGTAGATAACTTTTTATTGTATACTTGAAAATTACTGAGAGTAGATTTTATATATTCTCATCACAAAAAGTAAGTTTGTGATATGTTGGATATGTTAATTAGCTTGATTTAGCTATCCCACAACATATGCATATAGAGAAACATCATGTTGTATGCAATACATACATATAATTTTTATGTGTTGATAAAGAAAAATGAATTTTCTGACCTAGTACTAGATACAAAGTATCTGAATAAAATAGAGTGGTTAATTTGATTAGTAAAGAACGTCTACCTGTAGAAATTATGACCTGTTTTTAGGGTTTTTAAGAACAGTAAGACATGTAACCTGAAATGTTTACTAAATATGTTTCTGTTTTATTGTGTTTCAAATAACTCTTAAAGATACTGTCAATTTTTTTGTGTACACCTTGTATTTCAAGGATTTGGCAGATACTAATTCTGCTATGGATGAGTATTAGTTATGGACTAATGCTTTCACTTTCCCATGGTTCTAACTTATTAGAGCAATAGACACCAGAATGACATAGTGAAGAAACATATTGGTAACTTAAAAAAAAACCCTTACATTGCAAGGTATTTTGTATACATGTTGGGTAATGCGTCTTGATCCTGAGGCTAAAAAGAAACCTTCTACTACTCTCCCACTGGCTCCTCACATCCACATATCCCAAAGTGTACATGCTCTAAGTGCATTTAGAGTACTGGAGATGTATTTCTTTTCTAGCTATAGTTCTGAATTTTCACTTATGGAAACTATTAGTCATTGGGTCTGAAGAGCTATGATTTATGAAAATGAATCCACAGAACATATCCTCTATTTAGTCAAAAACTATGTTAGCAAACTACAGGATGTAGCTAGTTATATAATTAATTTGAGATACAACATGTGGTATTTTGTAGAGTGAACTAGATATTTTACTCAATGATTTATTTTATCACCATGCCTTTCTTTTCTTTAAATCATAGATATGCATAAAATACATGCATAAACTTGATGAATATTTAAACTGAATCAGAATGTCTAGTATCTTAACAATGAAAGATAAAATATATACAGTAATATCTCCTCAAATCTGTAATTTTATAAAATTTGTTGCAATTATGAGTATAGAGCCATTTTGAGTAATTATTTTAGTGTTTTAGAAATGTTCCCATTAGGAACTTATATAAGATAAAATGTTAATATTCTTTCAGAACATAATGTATTTGCAAAGTATGGAAGCACTTTCCATTATCCTTATACACAGGAGACCTAGATAATAGCATTATGTAGATAATTTTACCTCAACAGAGATAATATAACCATAGACATTGATGATAGGAAAAGCTCAAGAGGTACTTTAGGCCATTAGCCTGAAAAATTGCGGCATAACTTAAACTTCTTGTGTCTGTTCTAATTTGTCTGACTTTAATGATTCCACTTTTGACAATTGCCAAGAAAAAGTTTTTGAATTTTTAATTAAGACATTTCTCATTTTACCTAAGGTAACAATCAGAAACTATATGATAGAAATTAGAAGCAATAGAATCTTTAGACAGGTGTTAGGTGGCTGGCTTCAACTTATTTGCTTTCTCTTCTAAACATTACGTTTAGTCTCATATTATCAAGTCACCAGGATGTAACAACAACCAGTTGACCAGGTGGTTTTTTTATGCATGCAACCATACTTCCCTCATCAACGTTGAAGAGATTGAGACACTGTTTATGTGCCCAATGCTCAAGAGCACCTCTGGTTTCAATTCAGTGCAGATTTGGTTTCTATACCAATGTTTAACCAGTGTTTCTATGGAAAGTCCCTAGTGCTTGTTTCCTTTTTTAAAAAAAGTTTTAATTTTGAAATAATTATAGATTTGCAGGGAGTTGCAGATAGTAAGGACAGGTCCCATGCCCCCTTCCTCTAGTTTCTTCAGTGATTATACCTTATGTAACAATAGGACATATCAAAATCAGGAATTTAAACTGGTACAATATTGCCATTTTATCACATACGAGTGAGATGCCCTTTCATCAGCATTGTGGATTTGTGTAAAAACCATCACAATAATCCCATTATCACATTAATCTTCTTTATGCTACCTCTTTACAGTGTTCGTCCTCCTACACCCCACAATCTCTAACCCCTGAGAACCACTAATTTGTTTTCCATATCTATAATTTTTGTCATTTCTAGACTGTATTATAAATGGAATCACTCGCCATACAGCATGGTTTCATGGAAAGTCCCTAGTTCCTGCTCCTCCCATTTTCAAAGCTTTGTCCCACGTCTTCTCCACTTTACCCCAGGTACAGCTATTTTTAGCTCTGGCATTTTATGATATTAGTCAAAGAATCAAGTTCAAAAAAGTGAAATGACCTAGTCACTTTGCTAATTGATATAAAAATTTGATTTTTTTGGGGGACAGAATACCCATTAACCTATTATAAATACATGTATTATTGCTCTACTTCGTTTCTGTGGAGAGTTGGGCTATGTCTTCTTTCCAAAAACATGCCTCGCTCATGACCGTATCTTCAGTACCTAACACAGTGTTTGACATCTATCAGGTATTTAATAAATTAGGGGGGAGGTTGAATGAATAAAAACCTCTATTTCTATGTGGGGGCAAAGTTGATGGCTTATGAGATTCTGCATCTGTGTAAGAGGGCACCTTGTGTTAACTGACCATTGAGACTAAAAGCAGATGATGGAAATACTACTTTTTATTTTTTTATTTTTTATTTTTGAAAGAAAGAAAAAGAGAGGAAAGTGAGAGTGAAAGAAAGAAAAAAAAGAATGTAAGAGAGAATGAAAGAGGAAGAGAAAGAGGGAGAGAGAATGAGATTCTTGTTCTATTGCCCAGGGTAGAATGCCGTCTAAAAATGGGTATTAAAAACCTCTTTTATGCCAATAATTGTGCTTAACAATGGAGACAGGAAGGAATAAGAGATGAAAATAACAAACAAGCAGCCAACCAATATTTTATTTAAAGCTGTGAAATGCTATGCAATTGCT
>CAUYLG010052095.1:0-94754 GCA_963573385.1 Cacajao melanocephalus | reverse complement strand
TCTCCATTGTTAAACACAATTATTGGCATAATAGAGGTTTTTAATACCCATTTTTAGACTGCATTCTAGCCTGGGCAGTAGAACAAGAATCCTGTTCTCTCTCCCCCTTTTTCTTCCTCTTTCTTTCTCTCATACATTCTTTTTCTTTCTTTCTTTCACTCTCACTTTCTTTCCTCTCTTTTTCTTTCTTTAAAAAAAAAAAAAAACTCACTGCAACTTCAAACTCTTTATTTATTTAATTTAATTTAATTTTTTAATTTTTTTTTTCTTTTTACAAACCCTTGTGTCGAGGGCTGACTTTCAATAGATTGCAGCGAGGGAGCTGCTCTGCTACGTACGAAACCCCGACCCAGAAGCAGGTCGTCTACGAATGGTTTAGCGAACCTCAAACTCTTGAGCTGAAGTGATCCTCCCGCCTCAGCCACCAGAGGTGCTGGGATTGCAGGCATGGGCCACCACGGTCAGCTAGGAGTTTTAAGAGCCTCTATAGAAATAGATTTAGGCAGCCCAGAGAGTCTGGAGGTTTCACCGGGTCCCACCTTGGTTACTTCTTCTTCTAATAACATGTTTTTAATCAGAGAACACAAATGGCCATTCAGTACTTCCTGCCCGCCCAGAATCTGTGGGACATACTTGAGTTTCAGATGACAGGGCTATAATAATGTCTGTGTTCCTGAGGTCAAGTTGAGTTGAGAATGTACATGTTGTGGACAAGTGTATGTCTCCCCTGCTCCAGTAATCATGATTATCCATCACCTGTTATCTATCAGGCCCTCTGCTGAGGACTTTTACCTGCATTTCACCCTTCATCCTACCTGCAACTCTATAAGCCAGCTATTATTGCTGTCCCATCTTGCGAGTGAGGAAACTGAGGCTCAGGGAGGTCAAGTTCAGATTAAGTATATATAAGGGCATGTGTCTGAAAGTTGGGCAGGGTTGAATTTGAAGCCCACTTTCAGACTTACAACTTAATGTGAACTTGACCTCCCTGACTAATGATCAGATAATAAGAATGTATTCATAAACATTTAAGGGACAATCATGTTTGTATTGTTCACTTTTGCATTCCTGGCACCCAGCACCTTGGCAGAGGATCACAGTTGGGTGAATATTTATTGAATGATGAATGGTTGCCATTTATGAAACCATGGTTTTTTTGGTTTTTTTTGTTTTTTTGAGATGGAGTTTCGCTCTTATTACCCAGGCTGGAGTGCAGTGGCGCGATCTCGGCTCACCACAACCCCCACCTCCTGGGTTCAAGGAATTCTCCTGCCTCAGCCTCCCAAGTAGCTGGGACTACAGGCCTGTGCCACCATGCCCAGCTAATTTTTGTATTTTTAGTAGAGATGGGGTTTCACCATGTTGACCAGGATGGTCTCGATCTCTTGACTTCATGATCTACCTGCCTCGGCCTCCCAAAGTGCTGGGATTAGAGGCTTGAGCCACCGTGCCCGGCCTTTGAAACCGTGTTTACAGTTTTGTGCTCCAGAAGTGAGGAAAGGGGTTGCTTAATGGGAACTCAGTATTTCTATTCAAAAGGGCCTTATTGCAAATACTTTGGGAGTTTTTATTAGTGGGAATGTGGGGATGCACAGAGGGTGGTGAAATTGGCCCAGGGGAAGTCCATCACAGCAAGACAGAGGTTGCCAAACCATAAGAGGAACAACAAATTGAAACTGCACCTGCCTGGTAAACAGTCCAGAGTAGAATCAAACCTCCCATCTTGGAAGTGGTGAGAAAAGGCCATGGGGTGGGGGAGTGGGGAGGAAGGTTGGCGGCCATCTTCCTGGGTTAGTCTCGGGTGGGGAGTGTCCCCAGCAAGCCTGGGGAGACAGCTGCCCTTCGTCTTAATCCCCACTTAACCCAGGGTTCTGGATGTTGTGTAGGGAAGAGGGAATGTGTGTGGCATTCCGTGTTTGTCTTGAACTTTACTCCCTGGAATCTTGCAATACAAGCAATGGCATCTGCTTTCCACCAGACTTAATTACCTAACTGCAGATTAGTAAGTGAAAGAGCACCTGCTGTCGGGATCATCCTGGGCTGCAAAACCACGGCATTAGCTCACTTACTCTTTGGGCAAATACGGTGTTCCAGGGACGGGGATTTCCCAGGAAACATGCCTGGTTCTTTCATGCATCAAAGCTTGAAGTGAAATCTTGCAAGAATGTGTTCTGCCTTCTTAAATCAGAGCTACTGAGCACAATTTAGCCTCTCATTGGAGACCCTGGCCAGATGATGAATGCCCACTGTCATGGGGTCTGGGGGTGGTTGCCAGAATTTCATTCCCTCCTGGCCTTGGTCCAGCCTCCACCCCCAAGGTCCAGCTGTCCTGCTCTGGGCACTGACCCTGCTCGAGCTTCTGAGCCCCTTGGCCACCACCATCACCACCAAGTTTCTGCCTGGCATGGAGAACAAGATATCCAAGGTGAAGAGAGATCCTGTTACCCTCTAACTCAGTAGTTCTCATTTCTGCACAGTAATCTGCCCCACGTTTGCAAAAATGCATGTGAAAGAATGTTTGCCGCAGCTGTTACTGGAATGGCGATCACTTGTCTTAAAAGTGCATTTGTCGGCCGGGAGTGGTGCCTCACGCCTGTAATCCAAGCACTTTGGAGGCCAAGGCGGGTGGATCACCTGAGGTCGAGAGTTCAAGAGCAGCCTGACCAACATGGTGAAACCCCATCTTAAAAAAAAAAAAAAAAGAAAGAATTCAAACCCAGATCTGTTTGGGTTTGAGGTTGGTGCTTTTTTTTTTTTTTTCTTTTGTGACAGAGTCTTGCACTGTTACCCAGCCCAGGCTGGAATGCAATGGTGCAATCTCAGCTCACTGGGATCTCCACCTCCCGGGTTCAAACAATTCTCCTGCCTCAGCATCCCAAATAGCTGGGACTACAGGCATGTGCCACCACACCCAGATAATTTTTTTGTATTTTTAGTAGAGACAGGGTTTCACCATGTTGGCCAGGATGGCCTCGATCTCCTGACCTCATGATCCACCCACCTCAGCGTGCCAAAGTACTGGGATTACAGGTGTGAGCCACCCCACCTGGCCTAGGTTGGTGCTTTTTACAACATGCAGAAACATTTTTTTTTTTTTTTGAGATTCTGTTTCTCAGGCTGGAGTACAGTGGTTTAATCTTGGCTCACTGCAACCTCCACCTCCTAGATTCAAGCAATTCTGCCTCAGCCTACTGTGTAGCTGGGATTACGGGTGAGTGCCACCATGCTCAGCTAATTTTTGTATTTTTAGTAGAGTCAGGGTTTCACCAAGTTGCCCAGGCTGGTCTCAAACTCCTGACCTCAAATGATCCACTTGCCTCAGCCTCCCAAAGTACTGGGATTACAGGGATGAGCCACTGTGCTTGGCTCAGAATCAAAATTTGAAATCAACCTGTGTTGGGGCAACAAGTAAACCGTGAAGATGGAGATTTGGGAATCAAGAATTCCAACCTCCTTGAAGGCAGACCTGGGCTATGGCTGGAGGTTGGAGTTGGAAGAACTGAGCAAAGGGCACAGGCCTTAGAGTCCCAAAGACCTGGCTTCAAATCCTGGCTCTGCCTTGCTGCTGTGTGACCTAGAGCCAAGTGGCTGGATCTCTTCTGTGCCCAGCATCCTCTGCTGTGAAGTGGAGAGGATGAAGTTCACTTCCTAGGTTTGCTATGATGTTTAAATGGGAACAATCCAAGTATACAGAAACCCTGGTGCAGGGCTGCTGCTTGAGGGGTAGCTAGTAAATGTTAGCAGTGTCCATGACACATGGGGCTGAGTGGACTTCCTCCCTAGCTGGAGGAGGAAGGAGAAGCTGGGGGACAGTACAAGGCAAACCAAATCTACATCCACCCAGCCCAATCTGGTGCTTCTCTGTACCCTCCTAACCCTGCTGACCGAAGTGCTCTGCTGCGAGGCAGTTGCGTGTGAGGTGTGAACCCTGAGCCTGTGCTGCAAGGGGAAGGAGAGAAGGACACTCACCTAATGACTGCAGGCTGCCTGCCTGCCCCCAACACCTGTGAGCCCCCATCTTATAACAGGCAGCCCTGGGAGCTCCCCTCTCCTCCACAGGCACCCAGAGGAGGAGCCGACGCTCAGAGTTGGGGAGCAAACACCCAGGGCCTGCTGCCCAGGCACAGCATAGTCCAACTTGAACTTAGGTCTGGCCATCTCCTGGCTTTGCCACGTCTCCAGTTCTTTATGCCACACCTGTCCCAACACTGGAAATGACCCAACCCTCCTGTGGGAAGAAAAAAGGATGCCATTTCCCTAAAGAGTAATGATTGATCAACTAATATGAAACCACACAAGTATGCTTCCAAAACCTTGGTTAATGTTTACACAGTTTCTTCTCCGAGGCCAAGAGCCTTTCTTGTGGGTGTACAGCTGCGGATTCCACCACAGAGATTATGCAGAACAGCCTGGGAACATGACTCCTGCTAGGCCCTTACCTGAGCGATTCCTTCCTGGGGCACTCTGTCACCATCCCACCATCGTCATGGCATTGGGCATTCACTCCATGCTTGGCGCAGAGACTTCAGACCCTCACCTGGCTTTATAAAGGGGGCTCTAGAGTGATTCCCACCCTACAGATGAGGAAACAAAGACACAGGGGTGAGGGGGTGAGAGCCTAGTCCCACGTGACAAAATCAGGAGCAAAAGAGCCCATAGTCATCCAGATTCTTCTTTTTTTTTTTTAAAGTCTTGTTCTGTCACCCAGGCTGGAGTGCAGTGGTGCAGTCATGGCTCACTGCAGCCTCAACCTCCCAGGCTCAAGTGGTCCTCCCACCTCAGCCTCCTGAGTAGCTGGGACTATGGACACACAACCACACCTAGCTAATTTTTCATTTTTTGTAGAGACAGGTCTTACTATGTTACCCAGGTTGGTCTCAAATTCCTGAGCTCAAGCAATCCTTACGCCTTGGCCTCCCAAAGTGCTGGGACTACAGGCATGAGCCATCGTGCTGGGCTGAACGTCTACTTTTGACTGATGAGCCTGGTCGCCCCTCCCCAGCCCTGCTGTGAGCCTCACTCCAGGTTTTGCTTGGCAGCTCCGTGTTGTTTATCGTAAGAGACCCTGGCCCAGAGCGACCACAGATGTCTCACTGGAGTTCTAGGCCCAGGCCATGCAGGGATGCTGGGGTGAGAGGGACCCCCAAGGAAGGTAGGCAAAGAGGCAGATTTCTTTGCCTCATGTCACCTGTGGCCTTTGCCCCAGCACTGGTGAGGTGACCATGGACCCTGCCAGGAGACTGGTTTACAAAGCCTGAAGGGATCAGCTTGCTGGGAGATGTCTTCTCTGCCTCCCCAAGACCATCGCCCGGTACCTGGAGAGCAAGATGGCAAACAATGCACTTTTTTTTTTTTTTTTTTTGAGATGGAGTCTCGCTCTGTCACCCTGACTGGAGTTCAGTGGCGTGATCTCGGCTCACTGCAACCTCTGGCTTCTGGTTCAAGTAATTTTCCTGCCGCAGCCTCCCTGAGTAGCTGGGACTACACGCGTGCACCACCACACCCAGCTAATTTTTTTGTATTTTTAGTAGAGACAGCGTTTCACATGTTGGCCAGGATGGTCTTGATCTCTTGACCTCGTGATCTGCCTACCTTGGCCTCCCAAAGTGCTGGGATTACAGACGTGAGCCACTGCACCCGGCCAACTCTGGCACTTTAATAGGTGACTTTAGGTAATAGGTAAGAACCCTTCCTCTGAGCGAATGGAGGGGCTTTCATTCCCTGTATCGGCCTCATGAGGAAGGAAGTCTTCCCCCAAACGTGGCTTGGTTGGGTGACGGCCTGGTCTGAATTATAAGCCAGAGGAACTAAGGGTGTCTTGGGACCCGCACTCCTCCCTGACCCCATTTTTTAATCACTTCCTTCTTGGTTCACCAGTCACTCTTGCCACCTTTGCTTTTTCTCAAATCCACCAGACGTATTCCTGCCCTGGGGCCTTTGCACTTGCTGTTCCACAGCCTGGACTGCCGGTCCTCTAGCTCTTCCTGTGGACCCCTCCTTTTCGTCATTCAGGACTCAGTCAAATGTCTGCTCCTCAGGGCAGCCTGCTGCTTGCCACCTCTACCCCTCACTGTAGTCACCTTCTCTGGATCCTGTTCTTCCCTTTGCCCTCGTCTGTACAGTATGAAGTGATCTGTATTTGATTGCCTCTTTATTTCATGGGCACCATGAGAGCATGGTCTTTGTTGGCTTTTGGCTCTATTGTGTTCTCAGTCCTAGAACTATGCCTGGCCCATTGCAGCTGTTCATTAAGCATTTGCTGAGTGAATGAAATAATAATCTAACGCTGGGCATGGTGGCCACACCTGTAATCTCAGCACCTTGGGAGGCTGAGCGGGGAGGATCTGTTGAGTCCAGGAGTTCCCGTCCAGCTTGGTCAACATAGAGGGACCTCATCTCTACAAGAAATACAAAAATTAGCCGGGTGTAGTGGTGTGTGCCTGTGGTCCCAGCTACTGGGAGGCTGAGGTGGAAAGATCACTTGAGCTCGGGTGGAAGAGGCTACAGGGAGCTGTGATTGCACCACTGCACTCCAGTCTGGGTGACAGAGCAAGACCCTGTCTCAAAAAAAAAAAATAAAAATAAGTTTAATTTAGTTCTCACAACAAATTTGTGTGGGAGTGGAATAGAATGAAGGTGGTTGCAAATTCTTTGTCATTCCTCTTAGGGAGAAGGGGAGGCTCTCTCCTCAACCTGGGACTCTGGACTGGGCCTGTGACTCACTTTGACCAACAGAATTTGGTGGTAGAAATGAGGCCAGGTGACTTCTGAAGCTACATCTTAGGAAGCCTTTCAGCTTCTACCTGGGTTTCTAGGAATACTGTCTTAGGAGAAGCCAGCTGCCATGTGGAAATTCGGACTAGCTTGAGTCAGCCATGCAGTCAGGAACCCCAACCTGACACGTGGTGCTAGATGAGTGAATGCAGATGCCATCTTGCACATCCAGCCTCACAGTTGGGGGACTGTGACCCTAGCTGCCCCTCATACTGCAGCCATGCAAGGGAACTCTGCCCAGATAAGTCCAACCATCATCTGGGCATAAGAAATCAATTTAAGCCATCAAGTTTTAGGGTGCTTTGTTACACAGCAATGGATAACTAAAACAAGTAAGAACATCCTCTTCATTTTTCAAAGAAACCAAGGCACTGAAAAGTCAAATGATTTACCCAAGGTCACTTGATGGAGTGGGCATTCCAGCCTAGTTTGTCTGCAAGGCCTGTGCTTTTCATTTCTAGGCTATACCACTCTGAAATTAATTCATATTTGCTTTTCCTTGTGTGTGTTTTTTATTCCTTACAATACTGGTGGTCACTATTAGGTTGAGAGCTGGTCCTGAGAACTTCTTTCCTTCTCACTGTAGATCTTCATAAACAATGAATGGCATGATGCTGTTAGCAGGAAAACATTCCCCACGGTCAATCCGTCCACTGGAGAGGTCATCTGTCAGGTAGCTGAAGGGGACAAGGTGAGAACTAGTGACTTACCTTGGGGCAGGGATGGATTCGTTTTCTATTTTGTATTTTTTATGTGGTGAAAGCTTCACCATGTATGTGTATTACTTTTACAACTAACAGATAGCAATGAAAAAGTCCGAGTAAATAACAGAAATTTCCCTGCAGACAACGGTGTTAATTTACTTAGTGTAGAACTGTGGACTTGGAAGTGAATTCGGCAAATATCTAATACAGTATCTCCTTTCCAGACCTGGAAGTTGAAGGTCAGAGAAGGGAGAGGCACTGTTAGATGGAAACCTTGTTGGGTAGAATGTGGTTATCCTAAGAACTAGGTCCTGTGGAAGTTTGAATTGTATAGGCTATAGGAACCAATCAAAGCTGATAATAATATGTTTAAAATTTTTCAGTTACACTCTTTTTTTTTTTTTTTTGAGATGGAGTCTCGCACTGTCACCCAGTCTGTAGTGCAGTGGTATGATCTTGGCTCACTGCAATCTCTGCCTCCTGGGTTCCAGTAATTCTCCTGCCTCAGGCTCCCGAAAAGCTGGGACTACAGGCATCCACCACCAAGCCCAGCTAATTTTTTTTTTGTATTTTTAGTCAAGACAGGATTTCACCATGTTGGCCAGGGTGGTCTCGATCTCCTGACCTCATGATCCGCCCGCCTCAGCCTCCCAAAGTGCTGGGATTACAGGCGTGAGCCGCCCCTGGTCTTAAATTACACTCTTAGTAAAAGTATTTTGTGTTTTTGGCCTTGGGAGCAGTGGCTCACGCCTATAATCCCAGCACTCTGGGAGGCTCGGGAGGGAGGATTGCTTGAGCCCAGGAGTTAGAAACCAGCCCAGGAAACATAGTGAGACCTCATCTCTAAAATAAATAAATAAATGCCCGGGTGCAGTGGCTCAGGCCTGTAATCCCAGCACTTTGGGAGGCTGAGGTGGGAGGATCACTTGAGCCCAGGAATTTGAGACCAGCCTGGGCAACATAGTGAGACACCATCTCTAAATAAACAAATAAATAAATAATTTTAAAATAAAAATACAGGGCTTTGCGGGCCCAGGCTGGAGCTGTGGGGCCTCAGTCCTGCGCCTGGCCCAGCCAGGGTCCAAAAAAAAAAAAAAGAAATTTTTTGGATTCTCATTCCCAACAGGACTTCAGGAAAGAAGGGGAGGGTCATTATTCAGACCCTTGCCGAAGTCTGGTGCTCATCAGACAGGGCTCTGCTGGGCTAGGAGCACTAAGTACGGGCAGGTTTTCTGTGCAGTAATGTGCTGACAGCCCTCTGGGTGTGTTTGTATTTGGAGTCAGCTATTGCTAAGAAGGCCTCAGTTTTCCAGGAAGGCTTGAGTTTTCCTGTGTTTTCCAGGAAGATGTGGAAAAGGCAGTGAAGGCTGCACGGGCTGCCTTCCAGCTGGGCTCACCATGGCGCCGCATGGATGCATCACACAGGGGCCGGCTGCTGAACCGCCTGGCTGATCTGATCGAGCGGGACCGGACCTACCTGGCAGTGAGTCCTCAGCCCTTCTCCCCGTCAGATCCCACATGGCGAATGGGCTTGTAGCATCCTGTGAACAGCCATGGGCCACACTGCTGACATGGGCCTGATGGGAATGGCGTAGGCTGGACACCTTTGGGGGACACCTATGTACTAACCAGAGGAGTCTTTCACTATCTCCTTTGTTTTGTTTTTGTTTTTTTTGTTTTGTTTTTGAGACAGAGTCTCGTTCTGTTGCCCAGCCTGGAGTGCAGTGGCGTGATCTTGGCTCACTGTAACCTCTGCCTCCTGGGTTCAAGCGATTCTCCTGCCTCAGACTCCTAAGTAGTTGGGACTACAGGCATGCACCACCACGCCCGGCTAAATTTTTTGTACTTTTAGTAGAGATGGCGTTTCACCATGTTGGTCAGGCTGGTCTTGAACTGCTGACCTCAAATGATCAGCCCACCTTGGCCTCCCAAAGTGCTAGGATTACAGGCATGAGCCACTGTGCCCATCCTCAGTGTCTCCTTTGATGTGGCGGATTTGGCTAAGCAAGAAGGATCTGGGGGAAGGGAGAGTAGCTGTGTCAAGGAGAGAGACCCCTGGGAATGGACAGCTCTCCCTGGGCCCCTCCATGGCAGGCCTTCCCACTGGCTGCAAGAGGAGAAGAAACCAGGAGGCAATCTCCTCCCAGCCCCAATCAATTCTGCACGCAGCAATCAGAGTGAACCTTCCAGAAGGCAGATTATACCATGGCACTCTGCTCTTACGCCCTGCATGGCATGTGGTATCCTTAGGATAAAATCCTCAACATGGTCTGTAAGACCCAGCCTGCAACATGGAGAGACCTCATCTCTACAAAAAGTTAAAAAACTAGCTGGGTATGGTGGCACATGCCTGTAGTCCTAGCTACTTGGGAGGCTGAGGCAGGAGGGTTGCTTGAGCCCAGGAGTTCAAGGCTGCAGTGAGCTGTGATGGCACCACTGCACTCCAGCTTAGGTGACAGTGAGATCCTGTCTCAAAAAAAAAAACAACCCAGCCTGTTCTGGTTCCATTGTCTGAGTCATGCTGGACTGTGGTCCTCACATTCACATGTACTCCTGAGCTTGTGCTCGCATGTTTGACTGCCAAGCCTCTTTGAGCATCAGGGCTTGCACCTGCCTGGGATGCTCTTAGCCCATCGCCATCCGTACCATCCCCTTTGCCCAGTTGCCTCCTACATATCCTTCAGGTTCTAGCCCAAAGGGTTCATCTCTAGATGATATTTCTAGACAGGGCTGGGTAGCCTGACTCCCTGCACTAGCATTCTTTTTTTTTTTTTTGAGATGGAGTCTCGCTCTTCACCCAGGCTGGAGTGCAGTGGCACGATCTTGGCTCACTGCAACCTCTGCCTCCCGGGTTCAAGCAGTTCGCTTGCCTCAGCCTCCCCAGTAGCTGGGATTAAATGTGTGTACCACCATGCCCAGCTAATTTTGTATTTTCAATAGAGTCACGGTTTCACCATGTTGGCCAGGCTGGTCTTGAACACCCGACCTCAAGTGACTCGCCTACTTCAGTCTCCCAAAGTGCTGGGGTTGTAGGTGTGAGTCACTGTGTTCAGCCTCTAGCACTCTTAACATGTGTGACTGAGGACTTGTGTCATTATGCATGGTCTCTTTGCTCTGTAAGCTCCACTCTGGTCTCTATCCCAGCACCTGGATCTGGCAGAGAGCAGATGCTAAAGGAGTGTGTTTGTGAAATGACTTGAGTGAGAAGTTGGTGCCTCATCCTGCCTGGCCCTCTTTCTCCTCTTCCCTTCCTTTGGAGAGACCATGGCAATAGTCTAGAAATGCCAGTGACATTTGGTGGCACAAAGGGGACTCTCACCTTGGGCTTGCACCAGCCCTTCTCAGTCCCAACCTTGCCGCCCTCTGTCAGCCTTTATTTTCCTCTCATTCCTGCACCCATGTCTCTGCTGACGTTCTTTTCTCAGGCCTTGGAGACCCTGGACAATGGCAAGCCCTATGTCATCTCCTACCTAGTGGATTTGGACATGGTCCTCAAATGTCTCAGGTACGGGCTCTGCTTTCCTGTTCTTTGTTCTGGCTGGGGAAAAGGGGAGGCAATGTTGTTAGGAGGTAAAAATTAAATCACAAAAATTCAAAAGGGGCTGGCACGTTATCTCATGTCTATAATCCCAGTACTTTGGGAGGCTGAGCCAGGCGGATTACGTCAAGAGGTCAAGAGTTTGAGACCAGCCTGGCCAACATGATGAAACCCTGTCTCTACTAAAAATACAAAAATTAGCCAGGCATAGTGGCTCACACCTGTGATACGGAGGTTGCAGTGAGCCAAGATCATGCCACTGCACTCCAGCCTAGGCAACAGAGCAAGAGTCTGTCTCAAAACAAATAAACAAAAACAAACAAAAATTATAAAAATTCAAAAGGATCACAGGAGTTGGAGACACCTACTCCATTTAGACTCTAGCTCATGGGAAAATCCCTCAATATCACAAATTGTGGCTTAGTCATAAATGTTTTCTCTTCTTGAGTCACTTTTGGTACTTTCTGTGTTACTTGGAACATGTCCATTGTATCAAGGTTTCTAATTTGTTGGTGTATGATTGTTCGCAGTATTCTCTTATAATCCTTTTTATCTCTGTAACATGTGTAGTGATGTCTCCACCATTTTTAGTTATTTGCTTTTTCTGTCTGTTTCTTAGTCTAGCTTAAGGTTTGTCCATTTTGTGAATGTTTTGTTTTGTTTTTTGAGACAGAGTCTCGCTTTGTTGCCAGGCTGGAGTGCAGTGGCACAATCCTGGCACACTGCAACCTCCGCTTCCCAGGTTCAAGTGATTCTCCTGCCTCAGCTTCCCGAGTGGCTGGGACTACAGGCACACACCTCCATGCTCAGCTAATTTTTGTATTTTTTAGTAGAGATGGGGTTTCACCATGTTGGCCAGGATGGTCTTGATCTCTTGACCTTGTGATCCACCTGCCTCGGCCTCCCAAAGTGCTGGGATTACAAGCATGAGCCACCATGCCCAGCCTCGTGAATGTTTTCAAAGAACCAAACTTTTGGTTTTGTTGATTTTATTGTTTGTCTATTCAAGAAGTATTCTCTTTCATCTATCTCTGTTTCAGTCTTTATTATTTCCTTCCTTTTACTAGCTCTGGGTTTAGTTTAATCATAAATGTTTTATTGATTGATATTAAAATTTTTTTTTTTTTGAGGCAGGGTCTCACTCTGTTTCTCAAGCTAGAGTGCAGTGGTACAATCATAGCTCACTGCAGCCTTGAACTCCTGGGCTCAAGCAGTCCTCCCACTTCAGTCTCCTGAGTAGCTGAGACCACAGGCATGCACTACCATGCCTGGCTACTTTTTAAATTTTTTGTAGAGATGGAGGGTCTTGCTTTGTTGCCCAGGCTAGTTTTGGACTTTTGGGCTTAAGCAGTCCTCCCACCTTGGTCTCCCAAAGTGCTGGGATTACAGGCATGAGTCACCATGCCCAGCAATCATGAACATTTCAATGACCAAGAGCTTTGTTAGAGCCTTTATGTTGCAGCTGCCAGAAATTCACTGAGGCTGGGCACAGTGGCTCACACTTGTAATCCCAGCAATTTGGGAGGCTGAGGCGGGTGGATCATTTGAGGTCAGGGGTCCAAGACCAGTCTGCCCAACATGGTGAAACCCCGTCTCTATTAAAAATGTAAAAATTAACCAGGTAGTTGTGGCGTGTGCCTGTAATCCTAGCTACTCTGGAGGCTGAGGCACGAGAATTGCTTGAACCCAGGAAGCAGGGGTTGCATTGAATCAGTCTGGGTGACAGAGCAAGACTCCATCTCAAAAAAAAAAAAAAAAAAGAAATTCACTGAGGCCAACTTAGACAATAGAGTCCAGGGGTCTCTAATGCAAAAGGCCATTGAGTCTCACTCACCTCCCTGCTTGCTTCATTCTCCTCAGCTACACTGGCTTTGAGAGCCAGTTTTTATGTTGAGATTTGGCAACCCACACCAGCTGGGCTTGCATCTCCATGCCTGATTACAGCCAGTCTAAGCTGTCATCTTTTAGTTGTAATGCCGTATTTCTGGGGGAGGACCCTGAGTGGCTGGCTTTGAGCCTGGCCAGCTGTGGCCAGGGGTTGATAGATCATTTGTGTACGTAATGGCTTGTCTCCCTATGACATGTAAACAGAGGTGGTGGGGAGGAAGCAGTGCCAGAAGAGTAAAGGTTGGACAAGAAAACAGTCAGTATCCTTCACAACAGGGACACACATCCAGGGCAATCACGCCTCCCCGGTGACACTGGGCAATGTCCAGAGACGTTTTTGGCAGCCTTAACTGCGAGGGAAGGGTGCTACTGGTATCTAGTGGGTAGAGGTCAGAGATGCCACTCGACGTCATACGGCGCCCAGGACAGTCCCACAACAAAAAATTCTGCAGCCCCAAATGTCAGCAATGTCAAGCTGAGAAACTCTTCTGCAAAGACACCCCAGAGAGAGAGCAGTCTGGTAGATCTCAGATGGAGCCGCACGCCTTCCTGAATTTTGGCATTCTGCTTTTGTGCTGATGAAATAACTGTTCTGGGGCTTGCAAAACACATGTCATGTAGACTGTGTTTGTATAGCTCTGGGGTAGGGAAGCTGCAGTGCCTGGACTTGCATATATTGGCAACCCCCTGGCTAGCTTTCTTCCAGGGTCACAAACCCATGTTCAAACCCAGGTCACTAGCCAGATGCTAATAGCTCATGCCTGTAATCCGAAGACTTTAGGAGGTCAAGGCAAGAGGATTGCTTGAGCCCAAGAGTTCGAGAGCAGCCTGGGCAACATAAGGAGACTCCCATCTCTACAAAAAATTTAAAAACATTAGCCAGGCCTGGTGATCTGTGCCTGTAGTCTCAGCTACTCAGGAGGCTAAGGTGGGAGGATCATTTGAGCCCAAGAGGTCAAGCCTGCAGTGAGTTATGATTGTGCCACTGCACTCCAGCCTGGGCAACTGAGCAAAACCCTGTTTCTTTTCTATTTTTTTTGAGATGGAGTCTTGCTCTGTCTCCCTGGCTGGACTGGAGTGCAGTGGTGAGATCTCTGCTCACTGCAACCTCCGCCTCCCAGGTTCAAGCGATTCTTCTGCCTCAGCCTTCAGAGTAGCTGGGACTACAGGCACGTACCACCACGCCCGGCTAATTTTTGCATTTTTAGTAGGGGGAGAGTTTCACCGTTTTGGCCAGACTGGTCTTGAACTCCTGATCTTGTGATCTGCCCACCTCGGCCTCCCAAAGTGCTGGGATTAAAGGTGTGAGCCACCACGCCCACCAAGACGCTGTTTCGTTAAAAAAAAAAAAAGAAAGAAAAAAATTTTAATTCCTGAGCATGAGCCCCAGAGAGTGGGATTGAGTAGACTGGAAGTGGACTCCTGGGATCTGGTGTTTTTTACAAGCACCCCAGGTGATTCTGAGGTTTAAGGGTTAGCTACCTAGAGTAGATTATCGTGACATTAACAGTCATTTATCTTTCTCTGAATAAGCCAAAAGCAAGGGCAGTTATCAGAAAGACCCAGCTGGACCAGTTTGAGTCTTCTCTTTCTGCCAGGGTTTGCAGGGGTCCCTGACAATCATTGATTTAAGCTTGAACTTTTCATTTTTCAAAGGTATTATGCCGGCTGGGCTGATAAGTACCACGGGAAAACCATTCCTATTGATGGAGACTTCTTCAGCTACACCCGCCATGAACCTGTAGGGGTATGCGGGCAGATCATTCCGGTGAGCCTGGCCTCCCTGGAAGTTCTTCAGGGTACCCTGAGATTTGGCAGTCTGCCAGGCTTATTACAGAGGTTCTGAGGGTGGTGTCAGAAGGCAGCCTGGGTGGTGGGTAAGAAGATGGACTCTAACAAAGCCAACCCAGTTTGAGTCTGAGCCCTGCCACTCATGAATTCTGTAACCTTGGCCAAGTTACTTATCCCCCAAACATCAGTTTCCCCATCTGGAAAGTGGAAATAAACATAGTGCCAGTCTTAGGGAGGTGATAATTAGGGCTTAGCATGGTGTCATAGACATAAAAGCATGAATAAATGTGAGTCTCTGTCATCCTCATGCACCACCAGCCTCATCCATCCACCTTAAAACCACGATGGATGGAGTTAGAGGAGGACATGCAGGGTTCAGAGAATCGGTGCTGCTTCTGCCCTCTGGGTGTGCCACCTTCTGGTACCCAGTGTAGTTCTCTGAGGAAGCTTGGATTTTGAGGGCAGCTGTTGTTTGTTGCAGTGGAATTTCCCACTTCTGATGCAAGCGTGGAAGCTGGGCCCAGCCTTGGCGACTGGAAACGTGGTTGTGATGAAAGTAGCTGAGCAGACGCCCCTTACCGCCCTCTATGTGGCCAACCTGATCAAGGAGGTGCGTGACTTGTCCTGGTCTTAACCTCTAAATGCTCTTCTTGAGGCTTGTTCTAAAGGAGTTCTGAGGGTCTCGGGGGCCCCTAAACAGGGAGGGTGTTTGTGGAGCCCCCCCATCATCATGTGAACCAGAGTGGCTCCCTCTTACCTGTTTTTCACATTGGACTTCACTGCAAGATCCCCTTTGAAGAATTAAAAATATTGCTCTAGGCCAGGTTTGGTGGCTCACGCCTGTAATCCCAACACTTTGGGAGGTCAAGGCAGGAGGATTGCTTGAGCCCAGGAGTTTGAGACCAGCCTGGGCAACATAGCAAGACCCCATCTCTACAAAAAATTAAGAATCAGCTGGGTGTGGTGGCACACACCTGTAGTCCCAACTACTTGGGAGTTTGAGGCAGGAGGATCACTTGACCCCAGGAGTTTGAGGCTGCAGTGAGCTATGATTGCACCACTGCATTCCAGCCTGGGTGCCAGAGAGAGACTCTATCTCAAAAAACAAACAAAGCCCACTATTGTTCTAAGTGAATGCTGTCAGGGGAGGGGCAAAGACACAGGGAACCCTCAGGGAACTGGCTCCTTCTCTGTTCCATTAGGAATTCCCATGCGGTGCCCCATAAAACTGGCTTCTGTACTCATGTGTCCTTGGCAGACTGTCCCACCCTCTCTGAGAAAGGATGTGTCTTCCCTGGTCAGGCCCTTCTGAAGAGGAGGGTGACTCCCAATGTCCCCTGGCTGTTTGCTCACAGGCCGGCTTTCCCCCTGGTGTGGTTAACATTGTTCCTGGATTTGGCCCCACTGCCGGGGCTGCTATTGCCTCCCATGAGGATGTGGACAAAGTGGCATTCACAGGCTCCACCGAGGTAAGGTGACCCTGGCCTCAAGCTTGCAGTCTCCTTGGCCCAAGCTCCCCCTGTCCTCAGTGGACGACATGCTCAAGATGAGCTTCTGGGTGTCAAGTGGAGGTCTCTTCCTCCAGGACTTGCCTCTGCAGAGCTCAGGCGAGGAACCTGTAGGTACCAGGAGGGGTGGGGCAGGGTTGAGCCCTTCGTGGTCTGGTTGTCATACTAGCTGCCCTTGGGAGGGGCCGGTGTCCCATGTGGACTAAGGAGGCCAGGCCTGGCCAGGCTCCACATAGCCCAAAGCTGACCGTCTGCCCCAAATCAAATCACCCTGGCCAGGTCAGATTCCTTGACCAGGACTGCCATTGTGGTTAAAAATTAGCCCTGTGTGGTAGCGTGTGTGTTGGGCCCCACCTACTCGGAAGGCTGAGGCAGGAGGGTTGCCAGAGCCTGAGAGGTCAAGGCTGCAGTGAGCTGAGATCACGCCACTGCACTCCAGCCTGGGTGACAGAGTGAGACCCTGCCCCCCGCACCCCCCCAAAAAAAGTGAACGTCTATTTGGTGAAATTCTCTGGGTATCTTGTGGTCCAGTTGCTCGCTCAAGGCATGGGGTCCCTGTTCTGTGTCCCTAGAGTGCTGAGTTCTTTCTCCCCACACTGAGAGCTCCTTCCTGTCTCTGTGTCCCCACAGACTGGCCGCCTAATCCAGGTAGCTGCCGGGAGTAGCAACCTCAAGAGAGTGACCCTGGAGCTAGGGGGGAAGAGCCCCAATATCATCATGTCAGATGCTGACAGTGAGTTTCTGGCTGGGGGAGGCTGGCCACCTGTGCTGTGGTTCTGCCCAATCTTGTTGACCCAGTGCCCAGTGGCATTGCTGTCCCTCAGGCCTCAGGATAAGACGCCAGTGTTGGCCCATGTGGCCTGGCCTTGGCCTGACCCCAGCCTCTCCCTGGCTGCTCTCTGCATCATCAGGCCAAGCCACACCCCTGCTGTCTGACTCATCCACTTGCCACCATCAGGCTCTTTGTCCTGGTGGGTGGTAGGTTCCCAGATCGCCCCTCTTCTCCCTGTGTCTGTCTCTGGCACCCAGCAGGCACCAACCCTGACAGGGGTGGGAACAGGCTCCTTTGGGCAGGCGGCCACCGGGGCCAGGGTCCTCCTCCTCTTCTCACTGTCGCCTTTCTGTCCCCTGCCTGCTTCCCACAGTGGACTGGGCCGTGGAGCAGGCCCACTTTGCCCTGTTCTTCAACCAGGGCCAGTGCTGCTGTGCCGGCTCCCGGACCTTCGTGCAAGAGGACATCTATGATGAGTTTGTGGAGCGGAGTGTTGCCCGGGCCAAGTCTCGGGTGGTCGGGAACCCCTTTGACAGTAAGACCGAGCAGGGGCCACAGGTGAGCCAGGCAGTGCAGCAGGGTCTGGGTGTCCAGAGCCAGCATGAGAAGCAAAGAGGGCATCAGGCTTGGGTCAGGTAGGACTGGGTTCAGGTCTCAGCTCTGCCATGCAGCAGCTGTGTGCCCCTGGGAAGCTGTGTTTCTTCCCTCAGCCTCCATTTCCCCATCCTGGGGCCTGCCCTGCCTTATTCACGGGGTGGTGTGATGTGGAAATTGCACATATGTAACAAATACCAAGAGTGTATGCAAAAGGGAGTGTGTGTTTCCCAGACCTTGGTCATCAGTAGAAATACATCCACCAGAAGATACACAGCCCTGTGAACTGTGGTGTCCGAGAGCCATCGTATGGGTAGTGTGTAGGGACTTGATTTCACTTTATGTTTTGAGCTGTTTGATTTTATTTATTTATTTACCTGCTTATTTTTTAGAGATGAAGTCTCACTTTACTGCCCAGGCTAGAGTGCAATGGTGCAATCATACCTCACCGCAGCCTCTAACTCCTGGGCTCTAACAGTTCTCCAGCTTTGGCTTCCCAAAGTGCTGGGATTACAGACATCAACCACTGCACCCAGCCTGGATTTTACTTTTGAGCACCTTTAGGTTTATAGAAAAATTGAGCTGAACGTACAGAGGGTACCCATATATTCCTCTGCACCTCCCTCCTCCCCCAGTTTCCCCTTATATTCATATCCTGCATGAGCATAGTCCATCTGTTAGTACTGATGAGCCAATACTGGTATCTTATTATTAACCTAAGTCTGTGGTGCACATTTGGGATCACTTTTTGTGTGTGTGTCTTTTTTTTTTTTAAATGGAGACAGAGTCTTGCTCTGTCTCCCAGACTGGAGTGCAGTGGCGTGATCTCGGCTCGCGCCTCCTGGGTTCAAGCAATTCTTGTGCCTCAGCCTCCTGAGTAGCTGGGACTACAGGTGAGCACTACCATGACTGGCTAATTTTTTGTGTTTTAGTAGAGACAGGGTTTTACTATGTTGCCCATGCTGGTTTCGAACTCTTGACCGCAAGCAATCTGCCCGCCTTGGCCTCCCAAAGTGCTAGGATTACAGGTGTGAGCCACTGTTCCTGGCCTCGGGGTCATTTTTTGTGTTGTGCTTACTATGGGCTTAGACAAATGTATCATGATATATACCCACCATTCCAGTACCATACAAATAGATTCATGCCCTGAAACCCCCTGTCCTCCACCTATCCACCCCTTCCTTCCTCCCCTGAGCCCTGGCAACCACTGATCTTTTTATTGTGTCTATAGTTTTGCCTTTTCCAGATTGTCTTATAGGAATCATACAGTAGGTAGCCTTCTCAGACTGGCTTCTTTCTTTTGGCAGTTTGCATTTCTGGTTCCTCAGTGAGGAGCCATGGCCATGTCTGAGGATGGACTGGCCTTGCCATAGGACAGGGTTATGTGCCCAACATCTCCCTCTTTGATTTTTTTGGAGACAGGGTCTTTTTCTGTTGCCCAGGCTGGAATGCAGTGGTGTGATCATTGCTTTCTGGCCTCAAGTAATCCTCCTGCCTCAGCCTCCCAAATAGCTGGGACTACAGGACTATAGGCACCCGACCCCACACATTTTTTTTTTTTTTTTTTTTTGAGTTGGAGTCTTGCTTTATTGCCCAGGCTGGAGTGCAGTGGTGCAATCTCAGCTCACTGCAACCCCTGCCTTCCGGGTTCAAGTGATTCTCCTGCCTCAGCCTCCCGAGTAGCTGGAACTACAGGTGCACGCCACCATGCCCACTGACTTTTGTATTATTATTATTATTATTATTGTTTTTTTTTTAAATAAAGATGGGGTTTCACCATGATGGCCAGGCTGGTCTTGAACTCCTGACCTCAGGTGATCCACCCACCTCGGCCTCCCAGAGTGCTAGGATTACAGGCGTGAGCCACCGCGCTTGGCTGAATTTTTGTATTTTTAGTAGAGATGGGTTTCACCCTATTGGCCAAGCTTTTCTCTAACTCCTGACCTCATGATCCACCCGCCTTCGCCTCCCAAAGTGCTGGGATTACAGGCGTGAGCCACTGTGCCTGGCCAATATTCATGTTTTTTTGTAGAGATGGGGTCTCACTATGTTACCCAGGCTGGTCTTGAATTCATGGGCTCAAGTGATCCTCCCATCTCAGCCTCCCAAAGTCCTGGGATTGCAGGTGTGAGCCACCATGCCTGGCCTCCAACATCTCTATCTTTAATAGCTTTAATGAGATACAATTCACGTAGCATAAAATGCACCATTTTAGTGTACAATTTAGTGATTTTTATTGTATTCACACATTGTGCAACCATCACCACTAATGCTATAATATTGTCATCATCTCCCCAAATTACCCTGTACCCATTAGCAGTCACTCCCCATTCCTCCCTCCACCAGGCACAGGCAACAACCAATCTATGTTCTGCCTATAGATTTATCTACTGTGGACATTTTATACAAATGGAATCCTACACTTCATGGTTCTTTGTATCTGTCTTCTTCCACCTAGCATGTTTTCAAGGTTCATCCATGTTGTAACAAGAATGTATCAGAACATAAAAGGCCAAGTAATATTCTATTGTGTAGATAGACCATATTTTGAATTTTCCATTAATCTGTTGACCGACACTTGGGTTGTTTCCACCTTTTGGTAACTGTGAATAGTGCAGCTAGGAACACTGACATTTCTTTCTTTCTTTTGAGAAGGAGTCTCTTTCTGTCACCCAGGCTGCAGTGCAGTGGTGCCATCTTGGCCCACTGCAGCCTCTACCTCCCGAGTTCAAGCAATTCTCCTGTCTCAGACTCCTGAGTAGCTAGGACTACAGGTGCCTGCCACCACGCCCTGCTAATTTTTGTATTTTTAGTAGAGATGGGGTTTCACCATGTTGGTCAGGCTGGTCTCGAACTCCTGACCTCAGGTAATCCACTGCCTCAGCCTCCCAAAGTGCTGAGATTTCAGGCGTGAGCCACTGTGCCCATCCTAACATTTCTTTTTGTCTCATTTCTCTTTTTGGCTAATTATTAAGGTAATAGAAACTTGCATGAAAAAATTTAATGAGAAAGTGTTTAAGCTATGTGTGGCAGCTCACATCTGTAACCACAACACTTTGGGAGGCCAAGGCAGGAGGATCTCTTGAGCCCAGGATTTCAAGATCAGCCTGGGCACTTACAGCAAGACCTCGTCTCTACTGAAAAAAAGCAAATCATGACCAGCCTGGCCAATGTGGTGAAACCTCGTGTCTACTAAAAATACAAAAATTAACGGGGCATGATGGCGGCCACCTGTAATCCCAGCTACTTGGGAGGCTGAAGCAGGAGAATCACTTAAACCCCAGGCAGAGGTTGTGGTGAGTGGTGATCACGCCACTGCACTCCAGCATGGTCGACAGAGTGAAACTCCATCTCAAAAAAAAAAAAATTAGCCGGGAGCGGTGGCTCACGCGTGTAATCCCAGCACTTTGGGAGGCCGAGGCAGTCAGGTCACCTGAGGTCGGAAGTTCAAGCCCAGCCTGACCAACATGGAGAAACCCTGTCTCTACTAAAAATACAAAATTAGCCTGGCGTGGTGGCGCATGCCTGTAATCCCAGCTACTCAGGAGGCTGAGGCAGGAGAATCACTTGAACCTAGGAGGCAGAGATTGTGGTGAGCCAAAATCATGCCGCTGCACTCCAGCCTGGGCAACAAGGGCGAAATTCTGTCTCTAAATAAATAAATAAATTTTAAAAATTAAAAATAAAGTTTTAAAAAGCAAAAAAACATTAGCCAGACATGGTGATGTGTGACTATACTCTCAGCTACTTGGGAGGCTGAGGTGGGAGCCCAGGAGGTCGAGGCTGCAGTGAGCAGTGATTACACTAATGCACTGCTGTCTAAGCAATGGAGTGAGACCCTGACTCTTTGAAAAAAAGGTGTTTAATGTAAAAAATAAGACTCTCTTTCATTTTTTAAATTATCCATAGGTAAGCACACATGCACACACAGTTATGTTGTTGTATGTTTATTTTTAAAAAATAGGCTGGGTGGGTCAGGTGTGGTGACTCACGCCTATAATCCCAGCACTTTGGGAGACTGAGGTGGGCAGATCATGAGGGCAGGAGTTTGAGACCAGCCTGATCAACATGGTGAAACCCCATCTCTACTAAAAATACAAAAATATTAGCCAGGCGTGTTGGCACATGCCTCTAGGCCCAGCTACTTTGGAGGCTGAGGCAGGAGAATTGCTTGAACCTGGGAGGCGGAGGTTGCAGTGAACTGAGATCGCACCACTGCACTCTAGCCTGGGCAACAGAGCAAGACTCGGTCACAAAAAAAAAAAAAAAAAAAAAAAATGGCTGGGTGTGGTGGCTCACCCCTGCAATCCAAACACTTGGGAGGCCAAGATGGACCAAACACTTGAGCCCAGGAGTTGGAGACTAGCCTGGGCAACATAGCAAAACCCCATCTCTACTAAAAATATAAAAATTAGCCAGGTGTGGGGTGAGCACTTGTGGTCCTGGCTACTTGGGAGACAGGTGAGATCACCTGAGCCCAGGGAGGTTGAGGTTGCAGTGAGCTGTGATTGTGCCACTGCTCTTCAGCCTGGGCAATAGAGTGAGGCTCCGTCACCCTTACCCCCACCCCAGAAAGGAGATATAGTGCATATTGTTCTACAAGCTTTCCTTCTTTTTTTTTTTTTGAGATGAAGTCTCACTCTATTGCCCTAGCTGGAGTGCAGTGACACAATCTCGGCTCACTGCAACCTCCACCTCTTGGGTTCAGATGATTCTCCTGCCTCAGCCTCCTGAGTAGCTGGGACTATAGTCACGCACCACCACATCTGGCTAATTTTTATATTCTTAGTAGAGATGGGGTTTCACCTTGTTGGCTGGGCTGGTCTTGAACTCTTGACCTCGTGATCCACCCGCCTCGGGCTCCCAAAGTGCTGGGATTACAGATGTGAGACACTGTGCCCAGCCCAAGCTTTCCTTTTTTTTTTTTTAAATTTAAATATTTTTTATTTGTTTTTATAAATAGAGACGAGGTTTTTCCATGTCGGTCAGGCTGGTCTCGAATTCCTGACCTCACGTAATCCACTGGCCTCAGCTTCCCAAAGTGCTGGGATTACAGGTGTGAGCCACCGCACTCAGCTGTCTTTCCTTCTTTTTACAGAATATTTTGGGCCATCTTTCTCTGTCAGTTAGTTCACAGATCTGTTAGTGATGACAGAATATATCGCATAATAATTTTAACCAACCCCTCTGCTGATTTATACTTAGAATTGTTTCCATCTTTTGCCTTTACAAAATCTTCCCCCAGCCTAGGCAACAAGGCAAAACCGCATCTCTACTAAAAATACAAAAATCAGCCCAGCATAGTGGTGTGTGGCTATAGTCCCAGCTATCTGGGAGGCTGAGGTGAGCGGATCGCTTGAGCCTGGGAGGCGGTGCTAATCTTATAGTTGAAAAGTAAAAAATGGATGTGATGTGCATTTCTTTGACGGGCTGAGGAAGCTGGGCCTTTTTTGTGTTTTCTGATAATGGCCCTGTGTGTTTCCTCTTCCAGTCTTGCTTACTCATGACCTTGGTCCATTTCCCAGTTGTCTGGTTGCCTGTGTAATTCTAAGCCTGAAGCCTAGGAGAGGTCTGAATCTGACGTCTCCATAACTCTGGGCTCCTTCTCCCACAGGTGGATGAAACTCAGTTTAAGAAGATCCTTGGCTACATCAACTCTGGGAAACAAGAAGGGGCGAAGCTGCTGTGTGGTGGGGGTGTTGCTGCCGACCGTGGCTACTTTATCCAGCCCACTGTGTTTGGAGATGTGCAGGATGGCATGACCATCGCCAAGGAGGAGGTGAGCACCTGGGGCTGGTGCTCTGGGAGCGTTCTTGGCAGGAGGAGAGGTAAACAATTCAGCCTGGCATCCTGACACTGTCACCCATCTGCTGTCTTGGGGCCAGATCATGAGTTATGCCCAGAATAGGTGCCCAGAACAAGTGGTTCATGGTATGCATCTGATCTTGTCGCTCCTCTTCAGCTTATACCCTCTGTCTGGGAGATCATCTGCATTCCCCAGCATGGCCTGCAGGCCCTTGTATCCTGGCCCTGAGAGCCAGGAGTCTAGGAGTGACATTGCCTGCTCCTTCCCATGGCCTATTTTTTTTTTCAGTCAGGGTCTTGCTATGTTACCCAGGCTGGAGTGTGGTGGGGTGATCATGGCTCTTTAGAGCTTTGAATTCCTGGGCTCAAGTGATTCTCCCACCTCAGCCTCCTGAGTAGCTGAGACTACAGGTGCTCACCACCATGCCTGGCTAATTTTTTTTTTTTTTTTTAAACAGAGTCTCGCTCTGTCGCCCAGGCTGGAGTACAGTGGCGTGATCTCGGCTCACTGCAACCTCCGCCTCCCGGGTTCAAGTGATTCTTCTGCCTCAGCCTCCTGGCCTGGCTAATGTTTTAAAAATTTTTTAGTAGAGGCTGGGTGCAGTATCTCACCCCTGTAATCCCAGCACTTTGGGAGTCTGAGGTGGGTGGATCACCTGAGGTCAGGAGTTCGAGACCAGCCTGGCCAACTTGGTGAAACTGCATCTCTACTAAAAATACAAAAATTAGCTGGGCATGGTGGTGCTTGCCTGTAATTCCAGCTACTAGTAGGGGCTGAGGCAGGAGAACTGCTTGAACCCAGGAGGCAGAGGTTTCTGTGAGCTGAGATTGCACCTCTGTATTCCAGCCTAGGAGACAGAGTAAGACTTAGTCTCAAAAAAAAAATTTTTTTTTTTTAAATTCTGACCTCATGATCCACCCACTTCAGCCTCCCAAAGTGCTGGGATTATAGGCATGAGCCACTGCGCTTGGCCCAAGCTTTCCTTCTGTTTACAGAATATCTTGGGCCATCTTTCTGTGGGCCAGCACTTTGGGAGTCAGAGGCGGACTCCCAATTTTTTTTTTTTTTTTTTTGGTGACAGTCTTGCTTTGTCACCCAGACTGGAACACAGTGGTGTGATCTTGGCTCACTGCAACCTCTACCTCTCAGGTTCAAGCTATTCTCCTGCCTCAGCCTCCAGAGTAACTGGGATTACAGGTATGCACCACCACACTCAGCTAATTTTTTGTATTTTTAGTAAAGACAGGGTTTCGACATGTTGGCCAGACTGGTCTTGAATTCCTGACCTCAGGTGATCCACCCGCCTCGGCCTCCCAAAGTGCTGGGTTCAGGAGTGAGCAATTGTGCCCAGCCAAATTTTTTTTTTTTTTTTTTTTTTTTTTTTAGTAAAGACGAGGTCTCACTATGTTTGCCAGGCTGGACTCGAACTCCTAGACTCAAGCAGTACTCCCACCTTGGCTTCCCAAAGTGCTGGGATTATAGATATGAGCCACCATGCCCAGCCAACTTAAATTATTTGATAGTAAATCTACATGTCATGTGTGAATAACTCATACCTGGCAGGATTATTTAGAAATGGGAAACTGTATGTAAAGCCTGGGGCCCACAGGAGGAAGTTGGCCCCTGTTAGCTTCCTTCCCTCTGCATTCTGCTGGGCTTGATGGCTGTTGTCTTCCACGGAACTGTTAGAACATGGCTGGGGGCTCATCACCCGTCTGGAATCATCTGTTCCACTCTGTGAGAGCTCGATGGCAGGTGCCTCTGTGTTGACGCACCCCCCTACTCTGCTGTCTCACTCCAGATCTTCGGGCCAGTGATGCAGATTCTGAAGTTCAAGACCATGGAGGAAGTTGTCGGGAGAGCCAACAATTCCACGTATGGGCTGGCCGCGGCTGTCTTCACAAAGGACTTGGATAAGGCCAATTACCTGTCCCAGGCCCTCCAGGCGGGCACCGTGTGGTAAGAGCCTCCCAGCAGCCCCTCACAACCCAACAGAGATTCCTGAAAGCCAGGGCCTTTGGGAATCCAGTGGTCATCATCCCGGAATTTGGGGAGCTGGGCTCAGTTTCTCCTGGGTCAGGGTATGATGTCAATTTGAGAATTCCTGCTACCTCACCTCTGGGGGAATCAAGCTTCTCTGCGGTGCAAAGGCCCTGCACCTGTCTTTGGCAGGCAGCTGGGTGGCGCAGCTCATTCCCAGCTGCCTCGGGGCAGGAGACCAGAGCAGAGGGAGTCATGATTGTGACACTGATCCTAAAGGCTTAGCCCCTGCTTCATACCTATTAGGATGGCTATATTTTTATTATTTATTTATTCTTAGTTTTTTTTTTGAGACAGAGTCTTGCTCTGTCGCCCAGGCTAGATGCAGTGGTGCAATCTTGGCTCACTGCAACCTCTGCCTCCCGGGTTTAACCAATTCTCCTGCCTCGGCCTCCCGAGTAGCTGGGATTACAGGTGCCTGCCACTGTGCCCAGCTAATTTTTGTATTTTTAGTAGAGACAGGGTTTCACCTTCTTGGCCAGGCTGGTCTCTAACTCCCGACCTTGTGATTCAACCGTCTTGGCCTCCCAAAGTGTTGGGATTACAGGCCACTGCACCTGGCCTAGTTTTATTTTTTGAGCTAGAGTCTTGTTCTGTCACCCAGGCTGGAGTGCTGTGGGGTGCAATTATAGCTCACTGCAGCCTTGAACTCCTGGGCTGAAGCAATCCTCCCATCTCTGCCTCCCAAGTAGCTGGGACCACAGGTATATACTACCACATCTGGCCAACTAAAAAAAAATTTTTTTTTTTGTAGAGATGAGATCTCGCCATGTTGCCCAAGCTGGGCTATATTTTTAAAAAACAAAGTATTGGTAAGAATGTGGAGAAATTGGAACCCTCCTATGTTGCTGATGGGAATGGAAAATGGTGTACTCATTGTGGAAAATGGTTTGGGAGTTCCTCAAAAAGTTAAACATGAAGCTCCCATATGACCCAGCAATTCCACTCCTAGGTATTTATTCCAAGAAAAAAACATGCATCCACATAAGAACATGTACATGAATCTTCACAGCAGCATTATTTATAACAGCCACAGGTGAACACAATCCAAATATCCATCAGTTGATGAATGGATATAGACTGTGATCTGTCCATGCAACGGAATATGACTCAGCCACAGAAAGGAATGAAGTAGCTGTATTAGTCTGTTCTCACGCCGCTAGTAAAGACATACCAGAGACTGAGTAATTTCTAAAGGAAAGCGGTTTAATGGACTCACAGAGTTCCACATGGCTGAGGAGGCCACACAATCATGGTGAAAGGTTAAAGGCACATTTCAAGTGGTGGCAGACAAGAGAAGAGAACTTGTGCTGGGAAAATCTCCATTAGAAAACCAGCAGATCTTGTGAGACTTACTATCAAAAGAATAGCATGGGAAAGACCTGCTCCCGTGATTCAATTACTTCCCATAATATGTGGGAACTGTGGGGGCTATAATTCAAGATAAGATGGGTGGGGACACAGCCAAACCACATCAGCAGCCATACGTGCGATAGCATGGATTAATTGTGAACATAACATTGAGTGAAAGAACCCAGACAGGTTGGGTGCAGTGGCTCATGCCTGTAATCCCAACACTCTGTGAGGCCGAGGTGGGTAGATCACTTGAGGTCAGGAGTTTGAGACCAGCCTGGCCAACATGGTGAAACCTCATCTCTACTAAAAATACAAAAATTAGCTGGGCATGGTGGTGCCTGTAGTCCCAGCTACTCGGGAGGCTGAGGCAGGAGAATCACTTGAACCCAAGAAGCGAAGGTTGCAGTGAGCTGAGATTACACTATTGTACTCCAGCCTGGGTGACAGAGTGAGATTCCATCTCAAAAAAAAAAAAAAAGAACCCAGAAGACACTAACGGCCACATACTGCATTTACAGTATTATAAATATCTAGAATAGGTGAATCTGTAAAGACAGAAAGTACATTGGTGGCTGCCAGAAGCTGGGGGAGGGAGGAATGGAGAGTGCTTGCTTCCTAGGCATAGGGCTTCTTTTGGTTTGATAGAAATGTTCTGCAAGTAGACAGTGGTGATGGTTGTACAACACTATGAATATGCTATAAACCAGTGATTGTACACTTTAAAATGGTGAATTTTAGGCTGGGCGTGGTGGCCCACGCCTATAATCCCAGCACTTTGGTAGGCTGAGGCGGGTGGATCACGAGGTCAGGAGATTGAGACCAGCCTGACCAATATGGTGAAATTTTATCTCTACTAAAAATACAAAAATTAGCTGGGTATGGTGGCAGGCGCCTATAATCCCAGCTATTCAGGAGGCTAAGGCAGGAGAATCGCTTGAACCTGGGAGATGGAGGTTGCAGTGAGCCAAGATTGCGCCACTGCTCCAGCCTGGCGACAGAGCAAGACTCTGTCACAAAAAAAAAAATAAAATCTATGAATTTTAAATTTAAATAAAATTTAATAATTTTTTTAAATTGCAAAAAGAAAAAGCCATCCAGGCACAGTGGCTCACACCAGTAATCCCAGTGCTTTGGGAGGCTGAGGCAAAGGACTTGAGGCCAGGAGTTGGAGACCAGCCTGGGCAACATAGTGAGACCCCCATCTCTACAAATTAAAAGATAAGGCCGGGCACTATGGCTCACGCCTCTAATCCCAGCACTTTGGGAGGCCAAGGTGGGCAGATCACGAGGTCAAGAGATCGAGACCATCTTGGCCAACATGGTGAAACCCCATCTGTACTAAAAATACAAAAAAATTAGCTGGGCCTGGTGGCACACACCTGTGGTCCCAGCTACTCGGGAGGCTGAGGCTGAAGAATTGCTTGAACCCAGGAGGCGGAGGTTGCAGTGAGCCGAGATTGTACCACTGCACTCCAGCCTGGTGACAGAGCAAGACTCCATCTCAAAGAAAAAAAAAAAAAGATAAAAATTAGCCAGACATGGTCGCACACACCTGTGGTCCTAGCTACTTGGGAGGCTGAGGCCAGAGGATCACTGGAAGCCAGGAGTTGGAGACCAGCCTGGGTAACATAGTGAGACCTCATCTCTTAAAAAAAAAAGTTACTGCCAGGCATGGGGTAGCATGTGCTTGTAGTCCCAGCTACTCGGGAGGCTGAGGCAGGAGGTTTCAGTGAGCTGAGATCATGCCACGGGAACTCCAGCCTGGGCGACAGAGAAAGACTCCATCTAAAAAAAATTTTTTTTAAGTTAAAAATAAATGAAGACTTTGGAGCAATACCAGGGATCCTGGGAGCATAACCTATAACCCCCAAGAGTGATTTCTGCAATCTCATTTCAAATTACAGGGTCAACTGCTATGATGTGTTTGGCGCCCAGTCACCCTTTGGTGGCTACAAAATGTCAGGGAGTGGCCGGGAGCTGGGCGAGTATGGCCTTCAGGCGTACACTGAAGTGAAAACTGTGAGTATGGGACCTGCTGGGGATCAGAGCCTGCTGTGGGATCGGGGTCTGCTGGGGGCTGGAGGCCTGCTGGGGGCTCAGGGCCTGCTTGGGGTTCAGTGTCTACCGGTGGCTTGGAGCCCGCTGTGGCCTTGGGGTCTGTTGGGGGCTCAGGGCCTGCCAGAGGTTTAGGGCCTGCTGGGGGCTTGGGGCCTGCCAGGGGTTTGGGGTCTGCTGAGTGGGCCACCTTTCAGCCTCTCCCTTGTGCTTGAGGCTGTCAGTGTTTCCTACTAATTTCCCATTTTAAGCCTGAAAAGTAACAACAGAGGGTAAAGACCCAGCCTCTGCTCTGTTCGATAAGTACTGAGGGATGTGCCCCCAGCAGGCCTATGCAGTCATTTGCTGGGCTTTGTTATACACCAAGGCCCACAGAACCTGAGAAGTGTGGGAGACCTCAGGGGGCGGAGCCAAGCGGAAAAGCTTCTAGTAAGAATCGGCTATTAGATTGAAATGGAGCAATTCCCATAGTAAAAATATAAAATAAAAAAATTTAAAAATAAATAATAATAAAAAAAGAATAAGCTATTAGGCATGAGATATCAAGGCTCGTAACTATACCCATCTCCTTTGATTTGCAATTTCAGTGATTGGTATATAGCCTGAAGGACTCGTCAGAAATGCAAAGAAAGCATTACTTCCATAAATGTTCATCACTGCTTTATCTCTAAAAGGGGAAAATCAGATGTAACTTAAATGTCCAGTAAATTATAGAACACCCCAGTTATGGAGTAATAGGTGTCTATTACAGATGTTTTTGTAGAATATTTATATGGAAAATGCTTAGCCTTTAAAGTAAAAACAGTACACAAAGTAATGTACTTTCAGTATAAGCCCAATTTTTGGAATATATGTACATATGTAGATACTCAGATACATTTACTTATAAATATGAAAAAAGACAGGAAAACGTGGAGCGTGGTGGTCCGTGCTTATAGTCCCAGCTGCTTGGGAGGCCAAGGTGGGAGGATCGCTTGAGCTACAAGTTTGAGGCCAGCCTGGAAAACAGATTGAGCAGACCTTTCCAGGATTGGAATCACCAGGCTGTAATGCAGTGGTGCCGTCACAGCTCAGTGCAGCCTCCACCTCCTGGGCTCAAGTGATCCTTACATCTCAGCCTCCCAAGTAGCTGGGACTATAGGTGCAGATCACCATTGCTAGCTAATTTTTATATTTTTTGTACAGATGGGGTCTCACTGTGTTACTCAGGCTGGTCTCAATCTCCTGGGCTGAAGTGATTCTCCTGCCTTGCTCCCAAAGTGCTGTGATTATAGGCATGAGCTACCACACTCAGACTGGCTCTCAGTTTTGTAAGTTGAAAAACTTGGTCAGGCCAAATAAAAGAGTCATGTTGGCCAATTCCATGAGACTAATTTGGCAATGTAGCAAGAAACCATCTCATTAAAGAAAAACACAACAGGGAAATACACGAACGTAAAAATGATTTTCTCTCTACCATGAACACTAATTACAGTTTAACCAGAAAACATAAACACAAGTGGTGTTTAAAGAAGAGGCAAATGGGTTGAGCTGGCCTTTCCAGGATTGGAAAAGAGGAGCCTTAGGGCAAGCCCGCCAGCCGTGGAGTAGGTGAGAAAGGCAGATGGGACTCATTCAGGGCTACAGTGCCAAGCCCGAGACTGGAGAGGCCAAGGGCACAACCTGTGTTCCTGAAAAGCTCACTGGAATCAACTAAACACGTTTGCTTCTTTAGTGTGGAAACCTTCCAATCTATGCAAAGAACAGGTATAAATGGTAGAATGATGCCAGGCGCAGTGGCTCACGCCTGTAATCCCAGCATTTTGGGAAGCTGAGGTGGGCAGATCACTTGAGGTCAGGAGTTCAAGACCAGCCTGGTCAACATGGTGAAACCCCATCTCTACTAAAAATGCAAAAATTAGCCAGGCTGGTGGCGTGTGTCTGTGGTCCCAGCTACTTGGGAGGCTGAGGCAGGAGTTGTCTGAACCCAGGAGGCGGAGGTTGCAGTGAGCTGAGACTGGGCAACACAGCCTGGGCGACAGAGCAAGACTCTGTCTCAAAAAAAACCCAAAAAACCAAAAAAAAAAAAAAAAAACCACCAGTAGAATGAGCCTCTGTGTCCCCACTATTAAGCTGTGACAAAGACCAGCTCACAGCCAGTCTTGTTTCCTTTAACTCCATCCAGTTCTCAGCGGGTATTCTTCATCCACTGCCCGAGCAGAGCCCACAGCAGCAGGAGGTGCCCATGTGGGTGTACAGCTTGTGCTGGGCTTTGAGTCATGACACTGGATAAAAGGTCCTTCAGTTGCTGGAGAGTCTTTTTTATTTTTTTATTTTTTTTCTTAAAGACAGGGTTTCACCATGTTGGTCAGGCTGGTCTTAAACTCCCGACCTCAGGTGATCCACCCGCCTTGGCCTCCAAAATGCTTGGATTACAGGCGTGAGCCACCACGCCCGGCCTAGAGAGTCTTAAATCTTGGCACATGACTAAGGTTAAGGAGGCAATATCTAGGATGGTCATGTGACAGGGTGGTATTTAAGCTGATATACCTGAAGGATGAGTGGAAGTTGAATTGGTGAAGGGAGGAAGAGAAGAACATTCTAAACAAAGAACATGGCTTCGGGAAAAGCTGTGATGGTGAGAAATATGGCTCTTCCAGGAACTGCAGGAAGATGGTGGTGGAGGATGTAGTGGTTAGTGGGGAGACAGCAGGGCCAGACTGCACTGGGCCTTGTTGGCCATGATGTGGGGTTTGGTGTCTGCGATAATGGATTTGGATCTCACCTATGGGAGCATTTTAAGTAGAAGAATGAGGTGGCTCAATTTTTTTTTTTTTTTTCTGAGACAGAGTCTCGCTCTGTTGCCCAGGCTGGAGCACTGTAGCACGATCTTGGCTCACTGCAACCTTTCTCTTGCCCCAGCCACTCAAGTACTTGGGATTACAGGCGCCTGCCACCACACCTGGCTGATTTTTTGTATTTGTAATAGAGACGGGGTTTTGCCATGTTGACCAGGCTGATCTTAAACTTCTGGCTTCAAGTGATCCACCTGCCTTGGCCTCCCAAAGTGCTGGGATTAAAGGCATGAGCCACTGCGCCCCGCCCAATTTGTATTTTTAAAAGATTGCTCTGAATAATCTACAGAGACAGAAACTTATTACTGGTTGCCTAGGGCGTGGGGAATGGGAAGTGGCTGTTCATGGGTGCAAGATTGCTTTTGGAGATGATGCACATATTCTAAAATTGGAGTACAGTGATGATTGCACAACTTGAATTATTCTAAAAGCAATTACATTTGTGCATAAATTGTATCTCAAGAAAGTTTTTTGTTTGTTTTTATGTTTTTTTTTTGAGACGGAGTCTCGCTCTGTCACCAGAGTGGAGTGGAGTGGCGTGATTTTGGCTCACTGCAACCTACGCCTCCCGGGTTCAAGCGATTCTCCTGCCTTAGCCTCCTGAGTAGCTGGGACTATAGGCGCGCACCACTACACCCAACTAATTTTTGTATTTTTAGTAGAGACAGGGTTTTGCCATGTTGGCCAGGACTGTCTCGATTTCTTGACCTTGTGATCCGCCTGCCTTGGCATCCCAAAGTGCTGGGATTACAGGCATGTGCCATCGCACCTGGCCCAAGAAAGTTGTTTAAAAATTTAGCAAAGCTCACTCTGACTTCAGTAGGGAGAATGGACCATCTGGTAAGAGGAGGGATGAGGGAGCTGTCAGGAGACTGCTCCAAGGAGAAAGATGATGGGGGTTTAGATTGGAGTGGTGCAGTGCAGGTGGAGAAAAGAGGGCATATGTGACGAGAAGCCCGGAGTAGGATTGGCGACTCTGGATATGGAGAAAAAAAGCAAAACTAGGAATCAAAGGTGGCACCCAAGTTTCCAAGGAGGGTTTGAGTGGTGACGCTAGTCCTGTGACAGGGAACACTGAAGTACCTTGGTTCTCTTTAGGGTTGTGTATGGGATACCTGTCCAAACCCAAGAGGAGATGGGCTTGGAGCTCCAGGGGCAAGACCTAGATTCAAAATAGAAATTCTGATATCACTGGCCTATAACTGTTCATCAAAATGATAGTTACAGGCCAGGTGTTGTGTCTCATGCCTATAATTTCAGCACTTTGGGAGGCCCAGATAGGAGGGACGCTTGAGCCCAGGAGTTCAAGACCAGCCTGGGCAACATAATGAGACCCCATCTATAATAAAAATACAAAAAGTTAGCTGAGTGTGATGGTGCATGCCTGTAGTCCCAGCTACTTGGGAGGCTGAGGTGGGAGGATTTCTTGAGCCAAGAGGTCAAGGCTGCAGTAAGCTGTGTGTGCACCCCTGCACTCCAGCCTGGGGGAATAGAAAAAGAAAATGCCCCTTCTGCTCACACTCAGCCGGCACCTAGCTGAGGGCACCTACAGATCACAGGGAAGCAAGAAGATCTAACTGCTTCTCTGTGCCCCTTTCAGGTCACAGTCAAAGTGCCTCAGAAGAACTCCTAAGAACCACGCGGGCTTCCTTCATCAGCCATTGATCAAAGTTCAACAAGATCAGCAACAAAGCCAAGAAAAATGATCCTTGCACGCTGAATATCTCAAAAGAGAAATTCTTCCCACAAAATCTCTTGGGTCAAGAAAGTTCTCAAATTTGAATTGATAAACATGGTGGGTTGGTTGAGGGTAAGAGTATATCGGGAACCTTTTAAACGGCAACAAAACTGCTAGCTTTCAGGGTGATTTTTAAAAAATAGAGTCAAATGTCTTATCCTCTCTCTGAAACGCTTCCTGTAACTCGAGTTCATGGGGGAAGAAAAAGCCATTGTTTACAGTTAGCATCAAGGCATCTATCTGCTACACCCTGCTTTGTATTCTGGGCTCAGATTCATTAAAAACAAGCTGCTCTTAACTTATTGGGTAACTCTTTGTCCATCTCAATAACCGAAAGAAGGCGGGGAACAATGGCTCATGCCTGTAATCCCAGCACTTTGGGAGGCCAAGGAGGGTACATCATGTGAGGTGAGGAGTTTGAGACCAGCCTGGCGAACACGGTGAAACCCCATCTCTACTAAAAGTACAAAAATTAGCCAGGCATGGTGGCTGGTCCCTGTAATCCCAGCTACTTGGGAATCTGAGGCAGGAAAATTGCGTGAACCTGGGAGGTAGAGGTTGCAGTGAGTGGTGTTCCCACCACTTCATTCTAGCCTGGGCATCAGAGTGAGACTCCATCTCAAAATAAGTAATAAAATAACCCAAGGAAACACTGCCAGGTAGGAATGATATGGCACACTGGATATGATTTCTCCTCCTCTGCTGTGGGTAAACAGCTTGTTTCATGCATTTACCTTTTTATTTTAATTACACTAACAAGAATATGCTTGAACATTTCATGCATTTAATTAAGAAATACCTCTGGCCTGTTTACCCGTGGCGGCTCTGAGATGTGCTCTAGAGATCTCAGAGCACATCTAACATATGGCTAAAAAGATGCCCAAGAGGGGAGAGGTAAACCAGAAAACAGACACTGAAAGTCCAACAGGGTCTTGGTGTGTGTCACCCAGGCTGGAATGCAGTGGCACCATCACAGCTCACTGCTGCCTTGACCTCCTGGACTCAAATGATCCTCCTGCCTCAGCTTCCTGGGCTAATTTTGTATTTTTTGTAGAGATGGGGTTTCGCTATGTTGCCCAAGCTGTTTTCTTTTCTTTTTTTTTTTTTAAGACGGGGTTTCACCATGTTGGTCAGGCTGGTCTTGAACTCCCGACCTCAGGTGATCTGCCCACCTTGGCCTCCAAAGTGTTTGGATTACAAGCATGAGCCACCGCGCCCAGCCGCCCAAGCTGTTTTCAAACTCCTGGACTCAAGCAATCCTCCCACCTCAACCTCCCAAAGTGCTGGGATTACAGGCATGAGCCACTGTGCCCAGCTCAGTTCTCAGTAAAAATTTGATTGGGCCAAATAAAAACGACATTGGCCAATTTCATAAGAAATAGATTTGGAAACCATATGTCAATTTACTCAGTTTAAGTGAGATTTATAACTTCAGTAACCAGACCTCTTGAGTCTCCCATCCAGAACACTATCTTCCTCTAGTCAAGATGCCTGGCAAAGGCTGGACACAGTGGCTCACATCTGTAATCCCAGCAATTTGGGAGGCCGAGGCCGGTGGACCACCTGAGGTTAGGAGTTCGAGACCAGCCTGACCAACATGGAGAAACCCTGTCTCTACTAAAAATACAAAAACAACAACAAAAAAAAAACCTAGCTGGGCATGGTGGCGCATGCCTGTAATCTCAGCTACTCGGGAGGCTGAGGCAGGAAAATCACTTTGAACCCAGGAGGTGGAGGTTGTGGTGAGCCGAGATCATGCCATTGCACTCCAGCCTGGGCAAGAAGAGCGAAACTCTGTCTCAAAAAAATAAATAAAAATAATAAAGAAAAAGAAGAAATGGAAGCCGGGTTAGAGAGGGCAATCAGCAGTCTCTACCACCTTGTGAAACACCACTGTGATCCGACAGTCCTGATGATGTATTTTCAATGTACTGCCCAAATTACAGCTAACTGCTCTTTAACTACTCGGGATTTAGGGAGATGCCCTCCTTATGCCTAACTTTATCACCAGCTTAACCCTCATCTCATTATATAGGATGAAATTACTTCCAGGGAGATTTTCTATGGAGAGTGCATCATTTAATAATATTTTAGGCCAGGGCACAGTGGCTCATTCCTGTAATCCCAGCACGTTGGGAAGCTGAGGTGGGTGATTTGCTTGAGCCCATGAGTTCTAGATCAGCCTGGTCAACGTGGTGAAACCCCATCTCTACAAAAAAATATAAAAATTAGCTGGCATGGTGGTGTGTGCCTGTGGTCCTAGCTACTCGTGAGGCTGAGGTGGGAGGATCACTTCAGCCCAGGACGTCGAGGCTGCAGTGAGTTGTGATTGTACTACTTCACTCCAGCCTAGCCCGTCTCTGGAAAAAAAACAAAAAAACAAGAAAGCAGTACTGCAAAGAACCCTGGTAGGGGTGAATTGGAAAAAGTAGAGAAATGTAATATTTCTTGCCTGCTATACTCACTGTAACTGTGAGAGAATCGGATCTTTTAACCACCGGATAAGAAAGGAAATATTAGGTATGAAGAAATGTCTATCAGGTTGATTTTGACATCCTAGACACATTGATCTCCTTGCACTGTTAGTGACAGACCCATCAGAACCTTAAGTAGCTGTCTGAAATAAAAACAGCTCTCAGGTGATGAACCACCTAATCTCCCTGGGTATTCAGATATAGGTAAGTCACAGGAGTATTAGGTGTAAAGCCCCGTGCTTCTGGGTAAAGCCTCCATTTCCGTCTGCATAGAGAGCACAGGGAGCTTTCCCTGCAGCCCGGAGAAGCTTCCTAAGTGTGGGTGCCACCTTGTGGGACACGTGTAGAACTACAGCGCTATCTTCTCCAAGAAGTAGCAGGATAGTCTCTTCCACTCGTGTCTTTCCAACGGTGTTGCATACGATTTGGCTGTACATTTGGCAGGCAGTGCAATGAGGGAATCAAAGACCAGGGCTACATACAGACTCGAAAGAAATGAAAACAGGAACTCCCAGCAAAAACTTGTACATGAACGTTCACAGCAGCACTACTCACAACAGCTCAACAGTGTAATCAACTCAAATGTCCATCAATAGATGGACAAAATGTGACATATCCATGCAATGGAATATTACTCAGCCATAAAAAGGAAGGACATACTGATGCATTTGCATGTGGATGAACCTTGAAAACATGATGCTGAGTGAAAGAACCCAGACACAAAAGGACAAGGACTGTATGATTTCACTTATAGGAAATGTCCAGAACAGCCAAATCTATAGAGAGAAGGCTGATTGCTGGGGGCCCTGGGGAGGGACCAATGGGGAGTGACTGCTAATGGGTGAGGTGCCCTTTTGGGGTGATGAAAACGTTTTGGAAGCAGATACAGGCGGCAGTTACACAACATTGTGAATTTACTAAATTCAACCAAATTGCTCACTTTAAAACACAAAATTTGGCTGGACACGGTGGTTCACACCTGTAATCAGAACACACTGGGAGGCTGAGGAGGGTGGATCACCTGAGGTCAGAAGTTCAAGACTAGCCTGGCCAACATGGTGAAACCAGGGTCTCTACTAAAAATACAAAAATTAGCTGGGCGTGGTGACGCATGCCTGTAATCCCAGCTACATGGGAAGCGGAGGCAGGAGAATCTCTTGCACCTGGGAGGCAGAGGTTGCAGTGAGTAGAGATCACACCACTGCACTACAGCCTGGGTGACAAAAGTGAAACTCTGTCTCAAAAAAAAAATGTCCAGGCACAGTGGCTCATGCCTGTAATCCCAGCACTTTGGGAGGCCGAGGCAGGTGGATCACCTGAGGTCAGGAGTTTGAGACCAGCCTGACCAACCTGGTGAAACCCCGTCTCTACTAAAAATACAAAAAATTAGCTGGGTATGGTGGCAGGTGCCTGTAATTCTAGTTACTTGGGAGGCTGAGGCAGGAGAATCACTTGAACCCAGGAGGCGGAGGTAGCAGTGAGCCGAGACTGTGCCACTGCACTCTAGCCAGGGCAACAGCGTGAGACTCCGTCTCAAAAAAAAAAGAAACAAAAAATTATCAGGATGAAGCCAGGTGTGGTGGCTCATACCTGTAATCCCAGCACTTTGGGAGGCCAAGGCGGTGGATCACCTGGGGTCAGGAGTTTGAGACCAACCTGGTCATCATGGTGAAACTCTGTCTCTACTAAAAATACAAAAAATTGGTTGGGCATAGTGGTGGACACCTATCATCCCAGTTACTTGGGAGGCTGAAGAGGGAGAATTGCTTGAACCTGGGAGGCAGAGGTTGCAGTGAGCTGGGATTGTGCCATTGCAAGCCAGCCTAGGTGACAGAGTGACACTCCGTCTCAAAAAAAAAACAAGAAAAAGAAATGGTTAGGCGGGTACATTTTATATCATGCATTGTTTCCCAGACAAAAATTTTAAGGAAATCACCACCACATGAGACACCTAACAAACTGTCCCAGGAGAGGGATGATGTTTATTCTGTGAGTTCTGAGAGGGGAGACAGGAGCCAGTCAGCAGCCACTGAGTGCTCCAGCTGGCCCACAGAGCCCCAGGATGGATGCTGCACCCGAGGTGGGGCTGGCCTTGGAGACCTCTGGGGCCCCTTCCATCTTAGAGGTCTGAAGGATTTGAGCTGAGTCAGGTCAGCAGATGCTAGAACTTTCCATTCACAGGGTGTCCAGTTTTGCTCTATTTGAGGAACAGAAACAGGTCAGAAACCAGGGCATGCGCTCATGCTACTAGGAAAACATAACTTGATACAACCTTTATTATTATCATTTATATTATTATTTTAAATTTATTTATTTTTTGACACAGAGTCTCGCTCTGTCGCCCAGGCTGGATTACAGTGGTGCAAGCTTGGCTCACTGTAACCTCTGCCTCCCAGGTTCAAGAGATTCTCCTGCCTGTGTCAGCCTCCCACGTAGCAGGGACCACAGGCGCACCCACCAAGCCTGGCTAATTTTTGTATTTTTAGTAGAGACAGGGTTTCATTATGTCAGCCAGGATGGTCTCCATCTCTTGACTTCCTGATCCGCCCACCTCGGCCTCCCAAAGTGCTGGGATTACAGGGGTGAGCCATTGTGCCCAGCCTATTAAAAAATTTTTTATTTTATTATTATTGAGATAAGGTCTTGCTATGTTGCCCAGGCTGGTCTTGAACTCCTGCCTCGAGAAGTGCCGAGATGACAGGTGTGAGCCACGCTGCCCAGCAAGCACAACCTTTCTGGCAGGCGTCCATAACTAAGAACTTAATTCAAGAACACAATCGGCCAAGTGTGTGAAGCGTGTTAGGGAAGAGCACTGTTGTGAACTTCAACCAATGGAGACAGCCTGAGAAAAACCAGTGACGGCTCGGGCTCGGCAGCATTCAGAGGGATGAGACGTCACTCCAGCTGAGGCATGAAAATAGCGTCTGCAGGCAGGGAACATAAGGCCAATTCACACTTTAGCCATGCCAGGAAATATGCTCTCCATTTACATCGTATGCCAAATAAATGACTTTGTGACTTCATCCTCTACATTTACGTAGGGCGTATACCAAGGAACGATGGAAACTTCTAGAGGGTGTTTAAACCCCAAAAAATTCTGTAACAGGGCCCTTGAGTCCCTATGCTGGGCCCGCTCCCACACTAAGGAGTGTCCTTTCATTTTCAATAAATTTCTTCATTCTTTCCTTGCTTTGTGTGTTTTGTCCAATTCTTTGTTCACGACGCCAAGAACCTGGACACCCTCCCCGCTGGTAACACAGCATCAGGCAATAGGGGTACACCTGGGAAGGACGTGGAACAATTAGTGCAGCGAGGAATAGGAGGCAGGGTTGAGTCTCTCTGAGCTGGGAAGCTGCTCCTTCCAGCCTCTTTCCACAGCCTCACCGCTTCCATTTCCCGAGGCAGACAAGGACTGCCTTGTCTAAAGGGCCCATCTTGGGTCCAATGGCCGTTCCTGGGCCAGTCAGCTGTGGCCAAGGGATGGGGCCACATGGCTTCCACATGAAGCAAGGCCCATTCTATAAGTAGGGGCTGTTGAGTGATAGGCACTGTGGAGGTGTCCACACCCACTCCTCAAAGTATGGTCTGGGACCGAGCAGTACCACTACATCACTGGGCAGCTTCTTAGCAATACAAAATCCCAGGCCCCACCCCACACCTAAGGAATCAGAATCTGCATTTTATTTATTCTAAATTTTTAAAATTTTTTTGGAGACAGAGTCTTGCTCTGTCACCCAGGCTGGAGTGCAGTGGCATAATCTCAGCTTACTGAGACCTCTGCCTCCTGGGTTCAAGCAATTCTCCTGCCTCAGCCTCCCAGGTGGCTGCGATTATAGGTGCCTACCACCATGCCCGGCTAATTTTTGTATTTTTAGTAGACACAGGCTTTCACCATATTGGTCAGGCTCGTCTGGAACTCCTGGCCTTAAGTGATTCACCCACCGTGGCCTCCCAAAGTGCTGTGATTACAGACATGAACCACTGTGCCTAGCCAAATGTAGTACTTTAAAACAACATAAAAATCTCTCTGTTTCTGTGGATCAGGAGTTTGGGTATGGCTTAGCTGGGTGCCTCTGGCATACAGTCTCTCACGGGGCTGTGATAATTGTGGGCTGGGGATGCCATTAGCTAAAGGCTCAACTTGGTAGATATCCTTTCTAAGCTCATGTGTGTGTTGGCAGTCTTTAGGTACTCACTGGCAGCTGGTAAGAGACAGTTCCTCAAAATGTGGGCCCCTTTACAGGGGCAACTGTAGTGGACTGAATAGTATATCACCCCAAAATTCATGTTTGCACAGAAGCTGAGAATGTGACCTTATTTGGAAATAGGGTCTTTGCAGATGCGATTAAGATGAATTCATACTGGATGATTTTGGGCCCTAAATCCAACCACTGGTGTTTTAATAAAAGGAGAGGACACAGAGACACACACAGAGAAGGCCATGTGAAGACAGAGGCAGAGCCTGGAGTGACCAGCCAAAGAATGCCACAGAATGCCAAGGTCTGTTGGAGCCACCAGAAGGAAGGAGTCTTCCCCGTAGCCTTCAGAGGGAACATGGCTATGGCTTTGCTGACCCTTTTTTTTTTTTTGAGACAGAGTGTCACTGTTTCCCGGACTGGAGTGCAGTGGTACGATCATGGCTCACTGCAACCTTTCTGCCTCCTGGTTCAAGTAATTCTCCTGGCTCAGCCTCCAGAGTAGCTGGGATTACAGGCGTCCACCACTACAACTGGCTAATTTTTAAATTATTTTTAGCAGAGACAGGGTTTCACCATGTTGGCCAGGCTGGTCTCAAACTTCTGACCTCAAGTGATCTGCCCGCTTTGGCCTCCCAAAGTGCTGGGATTATAGGAGTGAGGCACCATGCCTGGCCTCTGCTGACATATTGATTACAAACTTCTAGCATCTGGAACTATGAGGATCAATTTCTGTTGTTCTAAGCCACCCAATTTGTGATAATTTGTTACAGCAGCCTTAGGAACCAAGTGAGCCAGCTTCCCTGAGAGCAAATGAGTAAAAGTCAGAGAGGGCCCCCGATGGAAGCCAGAGTGTTTCTGTAACCTAATCTTGAGCATGACACCCCTTCATCGGAAGCAAAGCACTTGATCCAGCCCACATGCAAAGTGAGGGGATTACACAAGATCATAAATACTAGGAGGTGAGCATCACTGGAGGCTGTGAACCAGAGCTGCCACACCAGCAAAAAATGGAGGAATTTCATTGAAAGAAACCTCTTCCTTCAGGGTTCTGCCTTCTCCATTCATTGATTCCTTCAACAGATGAATTTATTAAGGACCTACAATGGACTGGGTATTAGGGACATATGACCAATAATACAAATAAGATTCTTTCTCTTGTTGAGATTATTTAGTTATAGGATAATAGGAAAATTTGATTTAGATTAGCAAAGGAGGATATGGGCAAGGCATGTCTTTCTAAAAAAACATTATCAAGAATGGCATAGAGGCTCACGCCTGTAATCCCAGCACTTTGGGAGGCTGAGGTGGGCGAATCACCTGAGGTCAGGAGTTCGAGACCACCCTGGCCAACATGGAGAAACCCTGTCTCTACTTAAAATACAAAAATTTGGTGTGGTGGTGGGCGCTTGTAATTCCAGCTACTTGGGAGGCTGAGGCAGGAGAATTGCTTAAACTCAGAAGGCAGAGGTTGCAGTAAGCTGAGATAACACCATGGCACTCCAGCCTGGGGGACAGAGCAAGACTCTGTCTCCAAAAAAAAAAAAAAAAAGAGTAAAGTTGAAGAATGAGTAGAAATTAGGCTGTGTGTGTGTGTGTGTGTGTGTGTGTGTTAGGAGGGAAAAGTGAGTTTCTAGGTAGTGAGAAAGCATGTGCAAATAAGTCTGTAAGTTGAGCAGCAAGACTAAAAGCTGCTTGAGGGCGGGGACCCTGTCTCTTCATCTCCGCATCTCTATTACACAACACAGAGCCTGGCAGAGAGAGAGAAATTCTTACTGTATGAAATGAATGAATAAATCCAAGGCATCTTCTACAGGTTGGTACAAAAACAATTGCAATTTTTGCCATTACTTTTAAATGGCAAAAACCACAATTACTTTTGCACGCATATTTCCTGTTACAGATGTCAATTCAAGTCATTTGAAAATTTTCTTTCAAAGTTCAACAATGGATCATTGCTCTTACTCACATTAGGTATTATAGGCAAAGCTGCTAGAACAAAAGACTCAAAGTAGGTAAAAGGTCAACACAAGTTTATTTATTCCCACATAACAATAATGAGTCAATATTTAGGTCAGTAAGGAACAGTTCCCCTCCACTCAGGAAACTCCCATCCTCAGGCCTTGCCTTCTCCAGAGCCTGGTCACCATCTGCTTCCAGTTGGCAGAAGGAGTAAGAGCACAGGAGAACACCTGTTGGAGGTCTGTACAGGCCAGGCCTGGAAACTGTGCACACCTCTTCTGCTCACTTTCCACTGGGGAGAGCATAGGCACAGAGGCATGCTTATTTTACTTGAGGAATGCAGTGTTAGTGTATGACTAACAAAGAAAACAATAATTCTGGTAGACAACTAAGTCTCCACTCCAATATTCAATTACTTACTTGACTTATCCTCTGGTATGTCTCAAATTAACCTAGATAGAAAAGAACTCTGAATCTTCCACCTCCATAAAGTCTTTCACTCACTGAATGGCATCATTATCCATCCAGTTGCTTAAGCATACATGTGAAAGTTATCCTTGGTCTGTTTCTTATCCTCCCCTTCCACATCTAAACCTTCAGGAAGTCCTGACAATGTTACCTTCAAAACATGTCCTAAATCCATCTTCTCAGCCAGGCACCGTGGCTCACACCTGTAATCCCAGTACTTTAGGAGGCCAAGGCAGGTGGATCATTTGAGCTCAGGAGTTGGAGAGCAGCCTGAGCAATGTGGAGAGACCTCATCTGTACAAAATATACAAAAAATTAGCCAGGCATGGTGGCATGAGCCTGTAGTCCCAGCTACTTAGGAGGCTGAGGTGGGAGGATCACTTGAGCTCAGGAGGTCTAGGTTGCAGTGAGCTGTGATCACACCACTGCACTCCAGCCAGTGAGACCCTGTTTCAAAAAAAAATCCATCTTCTTTACACCTTTACTGCCACTTCCTTAGTTCAGACAGTGTAATAATCTCTCATCTGCATTATTCTCCAATAGCCTCCTAATAGATCTCTCTGTTTCCATCCTTGCTTGCCTATATTCCATTCTCTAGACAGCAGAGTGATTTTTTTTTTATACAGTTTTGCTCTTGTCGCCCAGGCTGGAGTACAGTGGCATGATCTCGGCTCACTGCAACCTCCATCTCCCGGTTTCAGGCAATTCCCCTGCCTCAGCCTCCCGAGTAGCTGGGACTACAGGTGCGTGCCACCACACCCAGCTAATTTGTTGTATTTTAGTAGAGACGGGGTTTCACCATGTTGGCCAGGATGGTCTCAATCTCCTGACCTCGTGATCCGCCTGCCTCGGCCTCCCAAAGTGCTGGAATTACAGGCGTGAGCCACCACACCCGGCCCAGAGTGATCTTTTAAAACAAATTTGATCACACCACTCTTTAGTTTAAAACCTTACAATAGCTTAGAATAAAATCCAAAGTCCCGATTATGACCCCCCCAAGCAACATATGATGCAGCCCCTGCCCACATCCAACCTCATCCTTTTCGTAATTTTTTTTTTTTTTTGAAATAGAGATGCGGTTTCGCCATGTTGGCCAGGTTGGTCTCGAACTCCTGACTTCAGGTGATCTGCCCGCTTTGGCGTCCCGAAGTGCTGAGATTACAGGCGTGACAAATCGCGCCCAGCGTCCAACCTCATCCTTCCTTTATTAGTCTCCTACTTGCTCTGCTCCAGCTACAATGACCTTCTTGCTGATCCTTAAACACATTTAGCTTACTTCCACCTTAAAACTTTTGCCTATCTGCCTATTAATCTTTTCCTTGGATTTCCAATAGCCAGCCTTTTCTCATTCCTCAGGGGTCTCAGCTTAAATGTTACCTCCGAAGAGACCTTCCTTAATCATCTAATACGAAGCAGTCCCCACATTCAGTTATTGTCTTACCTCAGCACCCTGTTTCTGTTCTTCTTAGCATCAGACTCGGGCTTTCCTACTTCCTTTTCTTGAAAGATCCATGAGCCGGTACCGTGTCTTGTTCCTACTGTTTCTCCAATGTCTAGTATATTTGGCACATACTGATGTGTCATTAATAAGTGAATGAAGAACCACTGAGAGGCGATTAGTCAATAACTCTTGCAAGGCCTTTTAACAGGTTATCAGTGGAGAGTAGAGCGCGCAAACCTGGGTTTTCATTCCATGCTTGACCACTTCTCGGCCGTCCACAAATTAGTCCAGCTCACTGAGCCTCAGTTACCTAATCTGCAAACTAGGGATGGGAACATTCATACCTCACAACGCCAAATGGCTACCCCGTAAAGATGAAAGCAGGTAATGCAAAGAACTCCACGTAAGGTTAATGCTCCGTAAACAGAGTTGCTACTGCTTTATGTATTCTACACAATCCTGCTCCCTTACGGCAGGACTCTCGTGCTTCAGCCCTCTCTTCTCTTTCCTGGGTCGACCTCCACTGGTCCTCCCTGAAGAGCCTTTCCCAGCCGTGAATCTCTGCAGCTAGGATAAACGCTGAGGCCCCAACGCATGCACACTCAAGAGTGTCCGGGAGCGACTTCCAGTGGCCCAGCCCAGTCCGGTCGCCCATGACGTCATTAGCGCAGCGCCTCCGCCGCGGAAGGCCCGGGGGCCAATCCTGTATGCGGCGCGTCTTAGGGAGGCCCACGCCAGCGCCTGCAAGTCGGGTGCACCGCTCGGGGGCAGCTCGGAAACCCCAGCGGAAGGCAGCGAGGGGCGCGTGGGGCCGTGGAGTCACGAAGCTGGGCGACAGGAAGGGCGGCCCGGAGCTCCCGCGGGACACAGCGCGTGCGTGAGGGCGGCCGGCAGGGCTGCCCGGCGCGGGTGTCCCGGCGATGTGTGGCGCTGAAGCGGTGGCGGGAGCAGCGGTGGCGATCTCTGCTTCGGTTTCGGCTTCGCGGCGGTGCAGGCGGCGGAGGCGGAGGCGCAGGCTCCTCCTTAGGACCTGGCGAGCCCGGGCCTAAGCGGCGGCCCTGCGAGGCCCCTGCACAGCGCCCCAGGTCGAGGCCCTCCCCGCCTCGCCCTACCCCGGGAGCCTGCCTCCCCTACCGGGGATGAGGCTAGGAGGCGGCCGCGCGGGGCCCAGCACAAAGGCTTGTCCCCAGGGGCCTCCGCCTCCGCCGCTGCTGCTGCCGCCAGCCTAGAGCCGCCCGCCGAAGCAGAGCCGGCACCGGGGCCCTCATCCCCACCTGTACCCAGGGGCGGCTGCTGCCCGTCGCCCCGAGGCCCAGGGACCCGAGTACCGAGCCCTTTGCTCCCTCGGCCTCGCGGGGACAGGGTAGCTGAGCAGCCTCCGCCTTTCGCGGCTGCGGGGGCCCCACGGAGCATGTCGGAGGAAAGCGACATGGAGAAAGCCATCAAGGTAAGGGGGAGGTGCCCCCTCTTCCCCTGCTTTGTCCTGTGGCGTTCTTCTCCGTTCCAGCCTCAGAAAGCGGGGAGATTTTGCAGTGAGAGGTTCCAGCGATTCCCGGGTTTCGGCCTCCTCCTGATTCCGTGGACTGCGCTTTACAGCTCTGGGGCCGTGGGTGTGGGTGTGGGTGTGGGTGTGGGTGTGGGTGTGTGTGTGTGTCCGACTCCCTCCAGCTTCCCTGGTGTGATTTGCGCTCAGCTAGAACGAAGGTGAGTGGCGTGGAAGTACTATCAAGTGTCAATGAATGGGACGAAGAGAGCCCTGCTGCTACTACTCGTTTCGATCGTTCCCCAAGGGCCGCCAGCATTTGCTTCCGGATGGTCTGCAGCGCTTGGAGAGTTGGAATTTATCCATTCCTCCGGTTTTGTTTGAAATCGGCCTTCTGGAAATCTGCAGTTTTGGAAGAAGGTGGTTCGCTGTACAAAACCTGTCCTTTGGCGAATAGGTTGTCCTCGTTTTTCCGTGTGTTGTCCCCTTTTTCTTTTTCCTCTTCTCTCTCCTAGGAAGCATTTTTACTTAGGAAGAGTTAACAGTTCCTGCGACTTAACTGTGCTTAAGCCAAAAGAAAAGCAAATCTGTGTTGGAAAATTGAATAAAATAAGCTTTCTAAAACCTGTTCTTTACTTTTTTTTTTTTTTTTTTTTTTAATAAAGGCACATTTTGCCCACTAAGGGCCAGTTATCTGTCTTGGCAGCTGTAGCTAAGAAATTAGTCCTGTGAAATTAAGCACTGACGCTTAAAGTTTGATGTATTATTTATTTGGCAGTGTTAAGTCAACCCAGTGCATTGAATAATTTAATTTTATCCTGAAGGACGGGCATTTATTGGCAGCTTGGGGTTATTTTCCCCTTCAAGACAGTGACTGTTACTAGTAACTGATTAAGAAGTTACCCTTCTACCAATTCTTTGGGTGGTGTATATAGTTTCTCCAAATCATCAGGTCATTTTAAAGAAACTTAACCCTTTAAAGGAGGCATCAACATATAACATATACATTAAAGAAGACCAAGTTTTAAATTATAAAAATAAAGATTCTAAAAGACTGCTTTGTTACATCCTTTTCTTTTGGTTTGGGATTTACTGGCACAGGGGCATGATTTGCTGCCTGAAGTTATTTAATTGGGTTGCGAATCAAAGCATATGTGGCCGGTTTTTAAACATTGTCTCCTTTGGGCCAGCTGGTGTCCTAGACACAAATGGTACAAGCCAGACTCCTAGATGTCCCTGTTCTCATGTAGCTTATATTCTAGAAGGTGGAGTTACTGCCAGGTGGTTTTAAGTAAGTGTGGAAAGGGTGAGGAGTACTATGTTAAATAGGTTAGTCTGAGGTGACACTGTAAAGTTCTGGCGGAAATGAGGGAGCAAGCCACCAGTGTCTCAGGGAAGAGTATAACAGGCAGTGGGAACAGCAAGGACAGACCCTGAGGCAGAAGCAGGTATAGTGTGATGTAGGAATAGCAAGGTGGCTGGAATGCAGTGGGTCAGTGGAGATGATGTAGAGCAGCAGTGGGAAGCAGCGCACGTAGGGCCTTGTAGGCCATCAGAGGAACTTTGGCTTTGACCCTGATTAAAAGTGGAACTATGGCAGAGTTTTGAGCAGAAGAGATACATAGTTCCAGGGGACGAGTATACAAATAGGGCAGCAGCATTACTTAGTGGTTGTTACAGCCTCTAGGTAGACTCAGTTGAATCTCAGCGTTTTTTTTTTGTTTTTTTTTTTTTTTGAGATAGAGTTTCACTCTGTCACCCAAGCTGAGTGTAATGGCGCGATCTCGGCTCACTGCAGCCGCCTCCTCCCGGGTTCAAGTGATTCTTGTGCCTGGGCCTCCCGAGTAGCTGGGACTACAGGCATAAACCACCACGCCCAGCTATTTTTGTATTTTTAGTAGAGATGGGGTTTCACCATGTTGGCCAGGCTGGTCTGACCTCAGGTGATCCACCTGCCTCAGCCTCCCAAAGTGCTGGGATTACAGGCGTGAGCCACCACACCCAGCCCAGCTTTTCTGTTTTATTAGCTGTGTGTGTTTGAGTGTGACGCCATTTCACTTCTGTCTCCTTAGTTTCCTCATCTGTTGATGGGATAAAAGCACTCCCCAGCTCATAGGGTTTTTTTGTTTTTGTTTTTTTGAGGATTAAATGAGCACATATACCCAAATGTGTTTATAATAATACCTAGGCTGGGCTCGGCAGCTCATGGCTGTAATCCCAGCACTTTGAGAGGCCGAGGCAGGCAGATCACCTGAGGTCAGGAGTTGGAGACCAGCCTGGCCAACGTCGCAAGACCCTGTCTCTACTGGTGGCACGTGCCTTAATCCCAGCTACTCGGAAGGCTGAGGCAGGAGAATCACTTGAACCTGGGAGGTGTAGGTTGCCACAAGCTGAGATCACACCATTGCACTCCAGCCTAGGTAACAGAATGAGACTCCATCTCAAAATAATAATACCCAACAGCAAGAGCTCAACGAATATTAGCTCATAGCAACTAAGGGTGCTTTAGAAAGAGTTTTTTTCTTCACTTGACTTTTGCCCAGCCCAATTTTCTTAATATTTTCTTAGCTTTTCTTCACTCAAAGTACTTGATGGGTCACTGGTCAATCTTTATTATACTAATTGGGGCATGTCCAACCAATTTCTGTTGGTGGAGTTGAAAATATCTGAACTTACAATCAGTACTGACTAGGATGTACTATTTTGGAAGCAAGCCAGCATTACATCAAATAAACATTTAGTCTGTGGCATTGTGTTGGATTCATTGTTTTGCTTTTTTTGAGGTGTTCATCAGATGGTGAGCACTGAGACAGACCTGTAGTGTTCATCTGGAAAGCTGTTTTCCTGGCCTCCAGCCACAGCACTTGAACTCTTGCTGCCAGACTACCTGAGACTGGACTGATTGGACTTTAAGATCTCATCCTCCCTTATCCGTGGTTTTGCTTTCCTCAGTTTCAGTTACATACGGTCAACTGCAGTCTGAAAATACTAAATGGAAAATTCCAGAAATCAACAATTCATAAATTTATTTTTATTTATTTATTTTGAGACAGAGTCTCGCTCTGTCACCCAGGCTGGAGTGCAGTGGTGCAGTCTCAGCTAACTGCAACCTCTGCCTTCCGGGTTCAAGCAATTCTTATGCCTCAGCCTTTTGAGTAGCTGGGGTTACAGGCATGCACCAACATGCCCAGCTAATTTTTGTGATTTTGGGGTTTCACCATGTTGGCCAGGCTGGTCTCGAGCTCCTGACCTCGTGATCTGCCTGCCTTGGGCTCCCAAAGTGCTGGAATTACAGGCATGAGTGACTGCGCCTGGCCCTCATAAGTTTCAAATTATGTACTGTTCTTTGTAATGTTATGAAATCTCTTGCCCTATTGCCTGGGACATGAATCATCCCTTTGACCCGCATGTTCACACTGTATATGCTTCCTGTCCTTTGGTTACTTAGTAGTCATCTTGGTTATCAGAAAAAAACAGTATATATAGGGTTCAGTACTATCCAAGGTTTCATTCATCCACTGGAGGTCTTGGAAAATATCATTCCTTATCTGTAGAGACTACTGTACTCTTAAAAATTTTAGGATAAGAGGCTGGGCGCAGTGGCTCACGCCTGTAATCCTAGCACTTTGGCAGGCCAAGGCGGGTGGATCATTTGAGGTCAGGAGTTCAAGACCAGCCTGGCCAATATTGTGAAACCCCATCTCTACTAAAAAAAACAAAAAATTAGCCCGGTGTGGTGGTGGGTGTCTGTAGTCACAGCTACTTGGGAGGCTGAGGCAGGAGAATTGCTTGAATCCATGAGGTGGAGGTTGCAGTGAGCTGAGATCACTCCACTGTACTCCAGCCTGGGTGACAGGGTGAGACTCTCTCAAAAAAAAAAAAAAAAAAAAAAAGATTTAGGATAAGGTCAAATGGCTATAATTGGACTCTCTATCTTCACCTGTATCTCTATTCCCCTAGCCGCATGACTTCGCCATGCCCAAGGCATTGAGCTAAACCTGGAGAGTGGGTATTTTGGGATTAGAGATTCTTACATATTTTACATATTCTTACATACTGTACTCCAGCCTGGGTGTCTTCTATTATAATTATATATAGCAAGTCATTAATACTTGATGAACTTGGTGAAAATCCATTTCCTTAGTTTTTAAAATTAAAAAAAAATGTAGTATAGTTTGTATATCATAAAAATACCCCTAGTGTAAATGTACAATTCAGTAATTTTTAGTAAATTTATTGTATTTATTTTTTGAGACTGAGTTTCGCTCTTGTTGCCCAGGCTGGAGGGCAATGGTGCAATCTTGGCTCGCCTCAGCCTCCCAAAGTGCTAAGATTACAGGTGTGAGCCACTGCGCCCAGCCAATTTATAGAGTTGTACAGCCATCGTCACAGTCTGGTATAGAACATCTCCATTCCTTCTAGAAAGTTCCTTTGCCTGGTTGTAGTCATCCTGTTCCATTTCCTTGCCCGTTACACCCACTGATTTGCTTTGTCACTATAGTTTTTGCCTTTTCTAGAAATTATAAATTAATGAAATCACTTACCAGTTTTATGTGTTTGGTTTCTTTTTTCTTTTTCTTTTTTTTTTTTTTTTTTTGAGATGGAGTCTTGCTCTGTCGCCAGGCTGGAGTGTAGTGGCCCAATCTTGGCTCACTGTAACCTCCGCCTCCCAGTTCAAGCGATTCTCCTGCCTCAGCCTCATGAATAGCTGGCATTACAGGCATCTGCCATTATGCCCAGCTAATTTTTTGCATTTTTTAGTAGAGACAAGGTTTCACCATGTTGGCCAGGATGGTCTCGATATTCTGACCTTGTCATCTGCCCGCCTTGGCCTCCCAAAGTGCTAGGATGATGGGTGTGAGCCACTGCACCCGGCCATGTGTTTGGTTTCTTAGCAAATTTCTCAGGTTCATCGATGTTGGTGCATGCTTTAGTAGTTCATTCTTTTTATTGAGTAGTAGTCTTTTTTTTTTTTTTGAGGCGGAGTCTTGCTCTGTTGCCAGGCTGGAGTGCAGTGGCCAGTCTCAGCTCACGGCAACATCCGCCTCCAGGGTTCAAGTGATTCTTCTGCCTCAGCCTCCCTAGTAGCTGGGACTACAGGTGTGTACCACCACGCCTGGCTAATTTTTGTATTTTTAGTAAAGACAGGATTTCACCACGTTGGCCAGGATGGTCTCTATCTCTTGTCCTCATGATTGGCCTCCCAAAGTTTTGGGATTACAGGCGTGAGCTGCCGTGCCTGGCTGAGCAGTAGTCTTTATTGCTTATCCATTCTCAGTTATTGGACATTTAGATTATTTCTAGTTTTTAGCTGTTATGAATAAAGTGATAAAACTGTACAAGTTTTGTGTGAATATATGTAATCATTCTGTGTAGATAGCTAGGTGTAGAATAACTGGGCAGTACAGTAACTTATGTTTAACTTTTTAAGAAACTACCAAACTCTTTTCCAAAGTGGTTGTACCATTATACATTCCCACTGGCAGTGTTTGAAAGTCCTAGTTTTTTCTACCATCTTCACAAATATTTGGTATTTTCAGTCTTCCTATTTTAGTCCTTCTGGTGGGTGTGTAGTGGTATTATGGACATTTTTTTGCGTGCAGATTTGCCATGTGTGTTTCTTTTCTGGTGAAGGGTCTATTCCAATCTTTTGCCCTTTTTTTTTTTTTTTTTTTTTTTTTGAGATGGAGTCTCGCTTAGCCGCTAAGGCTGGAGTGCAGTGGTGCGATCTCGATTCACTGCAAACACCATCTCCTAGGTTCAAGTGATTTTCCCGTCTCATCCTCCTGAGTAGCTGGGACTACAGGCATCCGCCATCATGCCTGGCTAATTTTTGTATTTTAGTAGAGACGGGTTTTCACCATATTGGCCAGGCTGGTCTTGAACTCCTGACCTCAGGTGATCCACCTACTTTGGCTTCCCAGAGTGCTAGGATTACAGGCATGAGCCACCGCACCCAGCCTGTTTTGCCCATTTTATTTTATTTTTTAAGATGGAGTTTTGCTTTTGTTCCCCAGACTGGAGTGCAATGGCGTGATTTTGGCTCACCCCACAACCTCTGCCTCCCAGGTTCAAGCAATTCTCCTCCCTCAGCCTCCCAAGTAGGTGGGATTACAGGCATGTGCCACCATGCCTGGCTAATTTTGCATTTTTTAGTAGAGATGGGGTTTCTCCGTGTTGGTCAGGCTGGTCTCAAACTCCTGACCTCCTCCTGAGGTGATCTGCCCTCCTCAGACTCCCAAAGTGCTAGGATTACAGGCATGAGCCACCATGCCTGGCCTCTTTTGCCCATTAAAAAAATTTTGTTTTTTAGATGCAGTCTTGCTTTGTCACCCAGGCTGGAGTGCAGTGGTGTGACCTTGGCTTACTGCAACCTCTGCATCCGGGGTTCAAGTGATTCTCCTGCCTCAGCCTCCTAAGTAGCTGGGATTACAGGCCTGCACAACCATGCCCAGCTAATTTTTTGTATTTTTAGTAGAGATGAGGATTCACCATGTTGGCCAAGCTAATCTCGAACTCTTGACCTCAAGTGATCCCCCCACCTCGCCCTCCCAAAGTGCTGGGATTACAGGCATGAACCACTATGCTTAGGCTAAAATTGGTTTATTTGCCTTATTGAGTTATAGGATTATTTATTTATTTACTTATTTATTAATATTTTTAGACATGGGGTCTCACCATGTTGCCCAGGCTGATCTTGAACTCTTGGCTCAAGCAATCTGCCCGCCTCAGTCTCCCAAAGTGCTAGGATTACAGGGATGAGCCACTGCACCTGGCCAAGAGTTTTGTTTTTTGTTGTTGTTTTGAGACAGAGTCTCACTCTGTCATCCAGGCTGGAGTACAGTGGCGCGATCTCAGCTCACTGCAACCTCAGCCTCCCAGGTTCATGTGATTCTCCTGTCTCAGCCTCCCGAGTAGCTGGGACTACAGGGGCGTGCCACCACACCCGGCTAATTTTTTTTGTATTGTTTAGTAGAGACAGGTTTCACTGTGTTAGCCAGGATGGTCTTGATCTTCTGACCTCATGATCTGCCCACCTCGATCTTCTAAAGTGCTGGGATTACAGGTGTGAGCCCTGCGCTGGCTATATGCAGATTTTCGACTGCCCAGGGGGTCAGTGCCCTTAACCCTTAGGTTGTTCAAAGGTTAAGTGTATTATCTATGAACTTTCCATTTCTTTAGGGCTTCTTTAGTTCCCCTAGGCAGTTTCTAGTTTGCAGTGTATAAATCTATAAATCCTGCCCTTTGATAAATTTATTACTTTTTTTTTTTCTGAGACAGAGTCTCATTCTGTCATGCAGGCTTGACCACTCACAGCCTCGTAATTCTTTTCTTTTTTAAAGATGGGGTTTCGCCGTGATGGCCAGGCTGGTCTTGAACTCCTGACCTCAGGTGATCCACCCACTTTGGGAGGCCCAAGCAGACGGATCACGACTTCAGGAGATGAGAACATCCTGGCTAACATGGTAAAACCCTGTCTCTACTAAAATAAAAAAATTAGCCAGGCTTGGTGGCGTGTGCCTGTAGTCCCAGCCACTCGGGAGACTGAGACAGAATCACGTGAACCCGGGAGGCGGGGGTGGGAGAATCATTTGAGCCCAGGAGTTCTGGGCTACAGTGAGAAATAATCACACTACTGCACTCTGGCCTGGGTGACAGAGTGAGACCCTGTCTCTTTTTTTTTGTTTTTTTTTTTTTTGAGACGGAGTTTCGCTCTGTTGCCAGGCTCCAGTGCAGTGGTGCGATCTTGGCTCACTGCAACCTCCGTCTCCGGGGTCCGAGTGATTCTCCTGCCTCAGCCTCCCGTGTAACTGGGGCTACAGGCATGCGCCACCACACCTATAATTTTTGTATTTTCAGTAGAGACGGGGTTTCCCCATTTTGGGCGGGATGGTCTTGATCTCTTGACCTCGTGATCTGCCTGCCTCGGCCTCCCAAAGTGCTGCGATTACAGGTGTGAGCTACCGTGCCCAACTGAGACCCTGTCTCTTAAAATAAATAAGTGAGTGAATGAATAAATGAATGAATTAAATTCTTTCTTATCTAAAAGTATAGGGCAATAGAGATTAACATGCAATGGTTACCCAAGAATTCCATTAAAACTTTCATGAAACTATAGAGGCTCTGTTCTAAACTGTTGAAAGTTATTTATATCAGAAATATACTTACATAATGAATATGACAGAATTGAATATGTCTGTACACTGTTGGAAATTAGATGTTTACTATTATATTTATTTATTTTTTATTTTTTTTTCCAGAGACCTTCGAAGCTACTGCAAATCAATACTTTGATATTTATTAATTACTATTTGAACTTTTAAGTCTCAATTTATTCAGTTATTCCAATAATTTAATCAACTTGTTCAGGGATATAGATCTCTACAGGATGACAGCATATATCTGGCTAATCTTTCTAGAATCTCATAAAATATGCTTGCCCAGACCAGCCGAGGTGGCTCACGCCAGTAACCCCAGCACTTTGGGAGGCTGAGCGGGCGGATCAGGAGGTCAGGAAATCAAGATCATCCTGACTAACATGATGAAACCTTGTCTCTACTAAAAATAGAAAAAATTGCCTGGGCGTGGTGGCAGGCACCTGTAGTCCCTGCTACTTGGGAGGCTGGCGCAGAAGAATCGCTTGAACCTAGGAGGCAGAGGTTGCGGTGAGCCGAGATTGCACCATTGCACTCCAGCCTGGGCAACAAGAGCCAAACTCTCTGTCAAAAAAGATAAAAATGTGTGTGTGTGTGTGTGTGTGTGTGACCATTGTAGCAAACAGGCATTTAGTAGTTGATGCATTTTGAAAAAAGTATCTTCCTCTCAGATCCCCCCAAAGCATTGATTGTCTAAGTATATGAATCTTGTAGGTGAGCTGAATAATTTCTTTTTATCTTGAAGTCTTTGCTTTCTTGTTGGAAAATTGGAAATGTCTAACGGAGTCATGTAGACAAAATGTCTAGTTACAAAGCCCTGTATAACCCAAAGTTTTGCTTATCAGTTTCTTAGAAGATGAGCTGTTGAATGATGAGTCTTCTGTTGTCCCAGCTCTGCTTATTTAGCTTTAGCTGGGGAATCATTCTCTGTCCTCTCCCATTTTTTTGTATTAATAGGAAACTTCCATTTTAGAAGAATACAATATCAATTGGACTCAGAAGCTGGGAGCTGGAATTAGTGGTCCAGTTAGGTAAGAGATCCATATGAGAATTATTGCAAAATGTTGGCATGTGCAAACTCTGAAAGGGCCATTTGAAATACGTCTTGAATTAGACACATCAGGTATACCAGGTTTGAGAAATAGCCTGAATTTAATAAGTACAGGTTTTTATGTTAGACTTTTTCTCATGTATTTAGAAATTAAGTGACCAAGTTAAGTCACCAAGTCTCATGGTCTTTTTATGGAGTCATTTCAGATGTTGAGACTGTGGGGCCACTGTGAGAGTCACCTGTAGCCAACTGAGGCCATTATTTTTTCATTGACCCACAGCAGTGAGTTGCTATTGCATAGCTTAGTAGCTGAGGGCTGAGCATTGGTGGGTCGGCAGAAGGGTGAGATGCTTCTTTGTCCCTACCTGCTACCCTTGGGGGCAAGTTTGTTCTGATGCACCTGGCCATATCCTTGATGAGAAGTACAAATCTCAAAGAAAAAACTTGTTAAATTAATTTTCATTGTAACATATATGATCTCTGATTGATTTTTTTCCTCCAAATCTAGAGTCTGTGTGAAGAAATCTACCCAAGAACGGTTTGCACTGAAAATTCTTCTTGATCGTCCAAAAGCTAGAAATGAGGTATGCTTTATTACCTTGACTTAATTAAATATTTGAAATGCCTAAGAATTGTTCTTTTTGCAAGTAAGGCAGCTTCCTAGAGAGAATACAGAGATGCATAGAAAGTTTTATGTCCAAACTACCTCTCTTCCCTATTCATGCTATCATTTTAAAGTAGTCCTAGATCTGTCAGTATCAAAAGCCATTGAGTCATTTCCTTTCAGCCACCTCTTGTTCTTTTAAAATTAATGTGATTCTTGGACCCTAATGTATTCAGATTTACTTCAGTTTTGCCTATTTAAAAAGGTACTTGAAGTTGGAGATGAAATAGCACAAGGAAGGGTCACGTGAATGATGTATAGAAAGTGATGCTACAGGAGGACTCTAAGGATGTTTCTAGTTTTTAAAAATATACATTGTGTTTGTTTGTTTCTGTTTGTGACAGGGTCTTGCTCTTTATTCAGTTATTACAATAATTTAATCAACTTGGTCAGGGATATAGGCCTCTACAGCATGGCAGCATATATCTGACTAATCTTTCTAGAATTTCATAAAATATACTTGACCATTGTAGCAAAGAGGCATTTAGTAATTGCATTTAGTAGCTCCAGGCTGGAGTGCAGTGGCACCATCACCGCTCACTACAGTCTTGACCTCCCTGGGCTCAAGTGATCCTCCCACCTCAGCCTCCTGAGTAGCTGGGATTAGAGGCATGTGCTACCATGCCTGCCTAATTTTTTTTTTTTTTTTTTTTTTTTGTAGACATGGGGTTTTGCCATATTGCCCAGGCTGGTCTTGAACTCCTGGGCTCAAGCGATTGCCTGCCTTGGCCTCCCAAAGAATTGGGATTATAGGCGTGAGCCACTGTCCCTGGCTATACATTGGTTTTAAATTATCTGGATATGGTAATGACATGCTAATAACATGTGCAATGAAGGACTGCTTTTGCATAAAGAGATGTGAGTAATTTCTAAAATAAAATGAGTTGTTTGCCAGATTTTCATTTGCAAATAAATGGGACAGTAGGAAGTAAATTTGTTAATGAGGTTTTATTTATGGAAAAAGCATTAAGGAGATAATCTTTGAAAACACTGGCTTTTTACATCATTCTGGGTGATAAAGTTTTTATTGTAATAGGCTTGCACCTAGTGTGATCAGTTTTTGGAGAGAAGTTTGGAGAGAAATTGTTGGTATCCCCTACCTATGGAAACGTGTCCTCTCTTCTCTTTAAGGTACGTCTACACATGATGTGCGCCACACACCCAAACATAGTTCAGATTATTGAAGTGTTTGCTAACAGTGTCCAGTTTCCTCATGAGTCCAGCCCTAGGTAAGACTACATGGTATTATCATCACATGCCCATATGTAGGCCAAGGTGTAGTGGAGTTCTCTCTTTTATGTGCTCTGTCCCCCTCCCTCTCCTCCTTCTTCCTACCCTCCCTTCCTCTGCTCTGCCTTCTCTCCCTCCCTTCCCCCTCCATCTCCCTTTTTGTAATTTGGAAAATGTCAAGCATTTGTAAAAGCAGACAGAATTATTTAATGAATCCCCAGGTTCTCTTGATCCATCCTCAACAGTAATCCTCTCATGGTCAGTCTAGTTTCATCTCTGCCCCTACCACTCTTTAGGCTCCCTGATTATTTTGATTACTTTCTTATTTAAAGAAAGCATTTAATGTGGAATTTAAACAGATTATATTTCAAATCAGCAAAAGGGGCCCAAATATTATTCTAGGCAAAGTCTTAGAGGCTGATAAAACAAAAAGCCTTTATTGCTTAGTCTGACTTTACTTTTAAAGAAAGAAATCAACATGCTTCTTTTAGTTACTAAATGTTTGGCAAGCATATTGGGTGGCATTCTAAGTCTCTTTGATGGAATTCAAAATTAAAATATGTGTTTTTGAGGGGAGACTGAGATGTAAACCCATCATCATAGCAGTGCAGTAGCTACTAAGGATAGGCATCTCTGAAATATTCTTTTTTTTATTGAGATCTCACACTGTCATCCAGGCTGTAGTGCAGTGGCACAATCTTGGCTCACTGCAATCTCCACCTCCTGCGTTCAAGCAATTCTCCTGCCTCAGCCTCCCAAGTAGCTGGTACTATAGGCGTGCGCCACCATGCCCAGCTAACTTTTTTGTATTTTTAGTAGAGATGGGGTTTCACCATGTTGGCCAGATGGTCTCGATCTCCTGACTTCGTGTTTCTCCCGTCTCAGCCTCCCAAAGTGCTGGGATTACAGAGCTACAATGCCTGGCCCCACATCCTGAAATATTCTAAGCATACAAAGGAGAGGAGCTGCCAACTATAGGCTGGGAGGAGAGGTATCTCACAGAGGCTGTGTGGAAGCTAGGACCTGAAGCAAGGGTAGGAATTTTCCGGATGGAAAAAGAAGACAGAATTTTAAAAACAAATGGGAAATCAAACGATTATTTTTCACAACTGTGCTCTGTTGGTGAAAGCATTTGGATAGAAGCTGGAAGCATATATGAAAGAAAGCTGGAAGCAAAAATCACATTAAAAAGTTTTTTTTAGAACACGAGAATTTTTGCTCTTAGTAGCTGTATTACCTTGGACTTAGGAAGTTGTTACACACTTTGTAGATGAGATATTTTTAGGTCAGCTTCTTAATGTTTCAGGGTTTTTTTGTTTCTTTTTCCTTTCTTTCTTTTTTTTTTTTTAAACTTAACAAAATCAAATGCTTTCAAACAGGGCCCGACTCTTAATTGTAATGGAGATGATGGAAGGGGGAGAGCTATTTCACAGAATCAGCCAGCACCGGCACTTTACAGAGAAGCAAGCCAGCCAAGTAACAAAGCAGGCAAGTTAACCCCAGGTACCAATCAAACTGCCAACAAAGTTGGTTAACAAGCGCAATTTCATTGGGGGGAATAAAAGAAACCTTAAAGAAAAGCTCTATTTGACTTCTCATTGCCTGCTTTGTTATGTAATCAGAAAAGATGTTTTGACAGGAGAAATGTGACCCCTTTTATTCTTGGGGGAGGGGGGCCTGTGTTCTTAATTGGTTGTCAACTGTTTGCTGAGGCTACTGTGAGATTTCCATAAACTCTAGAGGGAAGGTGATTTTAACTCCTTAGTAGACTGCAGGTATCTCTAGGCATGTAGCTACCAAGTACTCTTATTGGACTTTGAGATAAAAATGCTGCTGATACCACCTGAAAGATTGTATGGTATAAAAATATATTCTAAGATGCTTCCTGCATGTGAGTCACCTTTCTGTCATTTCTTTAGATTTAATAATATCCTAAGATCTTTGTAATTCTGGATTATTTCTGGTTATATTCTATTTTGACATCACATTTTATTGCTATAGAAATGATTTATGTCACAAACAATGCTAGGAATTCAACTGATAACCACTTCTTGGAGAGGTGAAAAGCTAAACCCTCAAGGCTTATATTCATACCAAGCAAGCAAAACAAAGAAAATTAGGAAGCACAGCCCAATTGCTTCTTAATAAAAAATTCTTCCAAGCTTTCCGTGAACCTTAAGCAATTTTGGATGCCTCCTTTCTGGTAGGGAGGAACTGATATTTGGATTGCTGAGAAAATTCCATATTGAGAGTTAAAGAACAGGTAGAATCTATTCTTTCTGTTTGATTTTTAAAATTATACCTTTAATTTTTTCAAATATAGGATTAAAGGATGAGCTCTGATAATCTTCTATAAAACAAAACCGCTTCAAATCCACATAAACAGGCAACATTTTCAACAAGTATGATGAGCAAAATGAGTTTCCAGTATTAGTTGGAAAAACCCGGTCAGCTGATTTCTTGACCTTCAGCTCCCTGGAGAGTGCCATTCTTGTCTGAGCCAGGCCATCCTACCTGTAGCCCTGCTGTGGGAAACCCACACCTGCTGACCATTGCTCAGCTTAGGTGTTTCTTCTGCAGTGCCTGTCATACATCAGATGAATGAAAGTGGGAGCATTTCATTTTTTCATTTCTTACAGGATTTACCCATCAGTTTACTCTGACAAAGATTGCTGTACCATCATATTTTTCTTTCTGTTTGACAAAATACAAGTTGCAGTTAAACTAAGCTTAATCCATTTCTGTTTCTCGGTATTCCAAGTCTTTCTTAATTTCTGCTTTAAAATTGAAACTGAACACAGTCTTGATGAAGGCTTGTTTTTTAACATCCTGAGTTCTCTACAGCAGGGGTGTTAAAGAGTGATCTTTTCTAAGAAGTGGCTATTCCATTGTGTCTTTTTTCAGATAGCTTTGGCTCTGCGGCACTGTCACTTGTTAAACATCGCGCACAGAGACCTCAAGCCCGAAAATCTGCTTTTTAAGGACAACTCTTTGGTAAGAAGACTTGTTTTTCTGCATTTTAGTGCTGCTACTCTTAACATAGTTCAGGAGTGGGTGTGTTTGGAGCGCTCTGAATTCATGGTGAAGAAGGTTTAGGTCAAAGTGCTTCAAACAGCTTAACCCATTCCCTTGCTAGAAGCTCAGAGCTGTACTACCGTACTCCTGGCATTGATAATTTTGGATGATACTGGTATGTATTTGTGAGACCTAGGATTTTAGATATTATTTGGGAAGGGGCAGGAATCTATATGCTGTTATATATTACCTTGAAATTTGATGGTTTCATTTGCTGTTTTCCCTTTCAGCCCTGTCCCCTGCCCCATGTCCCACCAGATAAGTTGCTCTGGCTATCACGAAGCTTATGGCAGATATTAAGAGTGAAGCAACACCGCGGATAGATGAGAGTGAAGGGGCACTAGGCGAAGACCTTGATTTTAGTGCTGTCCTTAGGAGTTCTAAAGCAAAGATAGCTGTGTGAGTGGGTAGGAATTCCTTACTTCTGCATTACTAAGAACAGTTCCTCAATGTGAGTCATTGTCTCCAGACCTGGGGACATGTTATTTTCATAAGCTCGCATCTCAGCCAGAAAGAAACTTGTTAGAGCTCAGGGTAACGTGTCTTATTCCTGGATTTTCCTTTAATATTTACTGAGCACTCTGGAGCAGTGACTACCATTTTTTAAAATTTCAGGATGCCCCAGTGAAGTTGTGTGACTTTGGATTTGCCAAAATTGACCAAGGTGACTTGATGACACCCCAATTCACCCCTTATTATGTAGCACCGCAGGTAAGCATGTACTGTTTCTGTCCTAAGATCTGTCACCCAGCTGCCCATAGACTTGTGTTCCTTCTATTCTACAGCATAAGTAGGCATATAGTACAGATAGGATGGGGAGAACTTAGCTTTAGAGACCTACAGATTGCTTTATTTGATGTAGACCTTTTATTCTTTTAAAATCGACTTTATTGAGGTATGGTTTAGAAGTATGATTTACATACCGTAAAATACCTCCACTTCAAGAAGAGTTTGATGAGTTGTGACAAATATATACCCCGTATGACGACCACCACAATGAAGATGCTGGACATGTCCCTCACTTCACAAGCTGCCTGTGCCACTTTAGTCAGTCCCCTCCCAACTTAACCCCTGGTCCTAGGCAACCACTGACCTGCTTTCTGTTGTTATTGGTTAGTTTTGCCCGTTGAAGAATTTCATAAAAATGTAATCATGGACTTTGTATGTTTCATTTCTTTTGCTTAGCATGTTTTTGAGATTCATCCATGTTCCTGCATTTATCATTCATTACTTCCTTTTCATTGCCAAGTAGTATTCCATTATATACCTAAGGTGCATTTGTTTTTTCCATTCACTGACTGACAGGATTTGGGGTTGTTTCTCATTTTTGGCTGTTATGAAGAAAGCTGCTAGGAACACTCATTTACAGTTTTTGGGGGACATGTTCTCCCATGCCTGTATCTTTTTTTCCAAAATGGTTGTACCATTTTATGCTTCTAGCAGCAACGTATAGTGTTCCAGTTGTTTCACATTTTTACTGACGCCTCATGCTCTTCGCTTGTCAGCATTTGTCATCTTAGCCATTCTGATAGGGGCAGAGTATTACTTCATTATGGTTTTAATCACGACATTTTCCTGATGGTGACTGTTTTGGAGCACTTTTTGTACATGTTTATTAGCCATTCTATTGAGAAGTATGGATATTCATCTTTTGCCCTTTTGTTATTGTTGGTTTCTCATTAAAGAATTTGAGGTATAAGAATTTTTAAATATTCTGGACATGTTCTTTGCCATGTGTATGTTGTATTCTTACTGCTACTGTAACATATTGCCACAAACTTATTAGCTAAAAACAACAGAAATTTTATTATCTTATACTTCTGGAGATGAGAAATCTGAAATGGTACTCAGTGCTATAATCAAGGTGTCAGCAGGACTGTGCTCCTTCTGGAGGCTCTAGGGGAGAATCCATTTCCTGCCTTTTCCAGCTTCTAGAGGCTGCCTACATTATTTGGCTTGTAGCCTCTTCCTTCACCATCAAAGCCAGTAGTATAGCATCTTCCAATGTCTCTCTCTATGACTTTGACCTTCTTGCTTGCCTCTTACAAGGACCCTACTGATCACACTGGCCTTACCTGGATAACTCCCCATTTTAAGATTCTTAACTTAATTCTTCAGCAATACAGGGTAACATAATCCCAGGGATGATAACATGGACATCTTGGGGGGCCCATTATTGTGCCTTCCATATATGTATACATATATGTAATATTTCTTGCAGTCTGTGACTTACCTTTTAATTTTCTTAATGGCCTTTGAATAGCAGAAGTTTTGAATTTTAATCAAGTTTATTTCACCATTTTTTTTTAATGCTTAGTACTTTTTGTTCCTAAGATCCATGGGCATAAATATTTTCTCTGATGTTTTCTTATAAGAGGTTATAGCTTTAGCTTGTACATTTGGGTCTGTAATTCATTTGAATTTGTGTGTGTATGCAATGAGAGACCAGGTTCTTTTTTTCCCCCTTAAGGATGTCAGGTTGTTGCAGCATCATTTGTAAAAGGACTGTCCTTGCATCAATGAATTCCCTTGCAGTTTTGTTAAAAACCAGTTGGCTATGTATCTGTTGGTCATTTCAGGATTCTGTTCTGTTTAACATATGTGTCTACAGCAAGAGCATCTGAATTATTATAGCTTTTTTTTTTAGACGGAATCTTGCTTTGTTGCCTAGGCTGGAGTGCAGTGATGTAGTCTTGGATCACTACAATCTCCGCCCCCCGGGTTCAAGCAGTTCTCCTGCCTTAGCTTACCTAGCATCTGAGATTACAGGTACCCACCACCACACCTGGCTAATTTTTTTATTTTAAATAGAGGAGGGGTTTCGCATGTCAGCCGGGCTGGTCTTGAACTCCTGACCTCAAGTGATCTGCCTGCCTTGGCCTCCCAAAGTGCTGGGATTACAGGCACGAGCCACCGTGCCTGGCCTATTATAGCTTTATATTAAGTCTTGACTTCAGATTTATTCATTTTCAAAATTGTTTTGGCTATTCTAGATCCTTTGCATTTCTCTACATTTTAGAATTCACTTCTCTCTAACAGAAAAGCCTCCTGGGGTTTGACTGGGATTGTGTTTAATCTATAGATGAATTTGGAGAGAATTGATATCTTAACAATACAAAAGTCTCCCAATTGATGAACAAGGTATATAGCTCTCCATTTATTTAGGTCTTTAATTTTTCTCAAAAATGTTTATACTTTTTAACATTATAGGTTTTGCAAATATTTTCTTAAATTTATCTTTAAATTTTGTTTTTGGATGCTATAGAAATGGTATTTTAAAAGCTTTTTGCCAGGCTTGGTGGCTTTGCCTGTAATCCTAGCACCTTGGGAGGCCGAGGTGGGTGGATCACCTGAGGTCAGGAGTTCGAGACCAGCCTGGCCAACAGGGTAAAACCCCATCTCTACCAAAAATAAAAAAATTAGCTGGGCGTGGTGGCAGGTGCCTGTAATTCCAGTTACTTGGGAGGCTGAGGCAGGAGAATTGCTTGAACCCAGGAGGCGGAAGTTGCAGTGAGCCAAGATCACGCCACTACACTCCAGCCTGGGCAGCAAAGAGCAAAATTCTGTCTAAAAAAAAGAAATTCATTTTCTGACTGTAACTAGTTTACAGAAATGCTAGTGATTTTTTGTTTTTATTTTTTAAGAGCCTAAATGTGGGGCATGCCTCTTCTGTTGCTCAGCCTTTAGTGCTGGGATTGGTTAAGTCAGTCTACTCAAGAGTTGAGCTGAGTTTGAGTTTTGTTGTTGCTATAGTTGTCTTCAGTGCCCCACTGGCATGGGATTCCTGTCCTGTTACCTTATGGTTAGGTGGGGTCTGGGATGCCATTTTTTTTAAATGGATGTTTTAAAAAAATATTCCACTTAAGTGCACAAATACCTCAGAGAGGATCTCTCTTTACAGTCTTGCCCCCACTTAGCAGTAGATTGCTGTCAGTTACTGCTTGGTGCCTGCAAGCCTGTGAAAAGGGAGAAGGCAGTGAGGGACCAGGAGGTATCTCTGTTTCCCTGCTGTTGGGCAGGACCTGTGTTCTTGAGTCTCATGAATATCTGGTGAAAATCTGTGCAGAAGAGCATGGGAGTAGACATAAATCTTCCTTGTTTCTATGGCTCCTAAAGGGTCTGTACTCTCATCCTAGCCCACACTTTGCCTTAAGCAGTTTGTTAAAAACATAGCTGAATTCTTTTTACCCAAATGATATGTGGTATCACTTCCTCCAGGGCTGTGCCATAGGTGAGCCAGCATTCACTCCCCATTCTCTCCTAGGAAGGGCCTGACTTAAAGATTTCAGAATAATTGGTTGCCCTGAGACCTGATCCTTGATGGGTTCGAAAAAAAAAGTAATGATTTTATAATTTATCTTTGACACTTTCCAGCTTTCTCTATCCTAGACAGAAACAGAAGTCCCAATAATTTGGGTGGGAGGAGGGTGAGGATCAAAAAACTACCTGCTGGGTACTATGCTTATAACCTGGGTGATGAAATAATCCTTACACCAAACCCCTGTGACACCACTGCAGTTCACCTGTATAATCAACCTGCACATGTACCCTTCAACCTAAAATAAGTTATTTTTTTTTAAAAAGTCCCCAAAATTTGATTATATGTGTATTCTTTTTCCTTTGTTTTTCGTGCCAGGGGTCTGTTGAGCTCCTTGGATCCAAATAAAAATAGGAAATTTTTCAGACATCATCTCTTCAAATATTTTTCTATTCTTCTCTCTACTTGCTTTCTGAGACTTCCAATTACCTATATGTTAGACTGTACAGGGAACTGGGATTCTGATCTTTTGTATTTTCATCGTTTTTTCTCTTTCTCCCTTCCCTTCCCTTTTTCCCTACTGATACATACTCATTAGTAGGATTGCTGGATGATACGGTATTTCTAGTTTTAATTTTTTGAGGACCCTTCCCTCTTGTTTTCCATGGTGGTCATACTAATACACATTCCTACAAACAGTGTACAAAGGTTCCCTTTTCTCCACTCCACATCATTGTCAGCACTTGTTATCTTTTATCTTTTTTATAATAGCCATTGTAACAGGTGTGGGGTAATACTTCATTGTGGTTTTAATTTTTAATTTTTTTTGAGATGGAGTCTCCCTCCCATCGCACAGGCTGGAGTGCAGTGGCACAATCTTGGCTCACTGCAACCTCCATCTCCCAGGTTCAAGTGATTCTCCTGCCTCAGCCTCCTGAGTAGCTGGGATTACAGGTGCATGCCACCATGCCCGGCTAATTTTTGTATTTTTAGTAGAGATGTTGGGCAGGCTGATCTCAAACTCCTGACCTCAGGTGATTCACCTGTGTAGGCCTCCCAAAGTGCTAGGATTACAGGTGTGAGCCACCACACCCTGCCGTATTGTGGTTTTAATTTAGTTTTTGATATATCTGTTGACCATCCGTATGTCTTTTTTTGAGAAATGTTTATCAGGTCCTTTGCTCACTTTTTATTTTTATTTATTTATTTATTTATTGAGAGACAGAGTTTCACTCTTGTTGCCCAGGCTGGAGTGCCATGGCGCAATCTTGGCTCACTGCACCCTTCACCTCCTTGGTTCAAGTGATTCTCCTGCTTCAGCCTCCCAAGTAGCTGGGATTATAGGTGCCTGCCACACGCCGAGCTAATTTTTTGTATTTCTCATAGAGACAGGGTTTCATCATGTTGGCCGGGCTGGTCTCAAACTCCTGACCTCAGGTGATGTACCCACCTCACCCTCCCAAAGTCCTGAGATTACAGGCATGAGCCACTGTGCCTGGCCTATTTTTTTCTTTAATATTTTTGTCCTACAAAAGACTCCATTAGCTCATTTTTAAAATGCAGTATATGAAAATTTCAGTCTTTTAATTTTGGCAATTTTAGTGGATATGTAGTGGTATTTCTTTGTAGGGTTTTTTTTTTTTTTTTTTAGATGGAGTCTTGCTGTATTGCCCAGGCTGAAGTACAATGGTGCAGTCTTGGCTCACTGCAACCTCCACCTCCTGGGTTCAAGCGATTCTTCTGCCTCAGCTTCCTGAATAGCTGGGATTACAGGTGCATGCCACCACATCTGGCTAATTTTTTATTTCTAGTAGAGATGGGGTTTCACCATGTTGGTCAGGCTGGTCTCGAACTCCTGACCTCTTGATCCGCCCACCTCAGCCTCCCAAAGTGCTGGAATTACAGACGTGAGCTACCACACCTGGCCTCTTTAAAGTTTTAATTTGAGTTCCCTAATGAGTAATGATGTCTACCATCTTTTCTTTTGTGTGCACTTGTGTGTGTGCACCTGCCTTCTGTATATTTTCTTTGAGAAGTGTCTGTTTGGACCTTTTCTATATTTACAAAATTGGGTTGTTTATTTTCTTTTTTTCTTTCTTTCTTTTTAAGAGTCTCGCTCTTTCGCCAGGCTGGAGTGCAGTAGTGCAATCTCGGCTCACTACGACTTCCGCCTTCTGGGTTCAAGCGATTCTCCTGCCTCAGCATCCCGAGTAGCTGGGACTACAGGCATGTGCCACCACACCCAGCTAATATTTTTGTATTTTTAGTGGAGACGAGTTGAGCAGGATGGTCTGGATCTCAACCTTGTAATCCGCCTGCCTTGGCCTTCCAAAATGCTGGGATTACAGGCATGAGCCCACCATGCCTGGCCTTTATTTTCTTATTGAATTTGAGAGTTCTTTATATATTTTGGATATGATTTTTCTTTTTTTTGGAGACAGGGTCTTGCTCTGTCATCCAGGCTGGAGTGCAGCGGCACAATCACAACTCACCTGTAGCCTCAATCTCCTGGGCTCAAGCGATCCTCCCACCTCAGCCTCCTGAGGAGCTGGGACCACAGGTATATGCCACCATGCCTGGCTAATTAAGAATTTTTTTTTTAAGAGATGGGGCCTCAACATGTTGTCCAGGCTGATCTTGAACTCCTGAGCGCAAGTGATCCTCCTGCCTCAGCCTCCTAACTTGCTGGGATTACAGGCATGGTCCACCACATCCAACTGAGTCTTTTTTTTTTTTTTTTTAACTCTTGCAGGTTGTCAGGAGATGGATATGAATCTTTTATTATATCTGTGCTTTGCAAAGATTTTCTCCCAGTCTGTGGCGTATCTTTTCATTCTTTTAACAGTGTTTTTTGAAGAGCAGAAAATTCTAATTTTGATGAATACCAGTTTATCAGAAAACTTTTTTAGGGCCTGTGCTTTTGGTTTGCTACGTTAAAAATCTTTGTATGTTTTCTTCTAGAAGTTTTATATAGTATTAGGTTTTACATTTAGGTCTGTGATCTATATTGAGTCAATTTGTATATAGTGCATAAGGTATGTATCCAAGTTCACTTATTAGCATTTGGATATCCAGTTGTTCCAGCACAATTTGTTGTTCTGTTTTTTGTTTACTTGTTTTGTTTTGTTTTTTAAACAGAGTTTTGCTCTTGTCGCCCAAGCTGGAGTACAGTGGTGCAATCTCGGCTCACTGCAACCTCTGCCTCCCGGGTTAAAGTGATTCTCCTATCTCAGCCTCCCAAGTAGCTGGGATTACAGGTGCCCACCACCACACCCTGCTAATTTTTTTTATTTTTAGGAGAGATGGGGTTTCGATATGTTGGGTAGGCTGGTCTCGAACTCCTGACCTCATGTGATCCGTCCACCTCGGCCCCTAAAGTGCTGGAATTATAGACATGAGCCACCAGGCCCGGTTTGTTGCTTTAATTTTTTTGTTTGTTTGTTTTTTAGACGGAGTCTCGCTCTGTCGCCAGGCTGGAATGCAGTGGCATGATTTCAGCTCACTGCATCCTCCGCCTCCCAGGTTCAAGTGCTTCTCCTGCCTCAGCCTTCTGAGTAGCTGGAACTACAGGTGTGCACCACCATGCCCAGCTAATTTTTGTGTTTTTAGTAGAGACGCGGTTTCACCATGTTGGACAGGCTGGTCTGGATCTCTTGACCTCATGATCCGCCTGCCTTGGCCTCCCATAGTGCTAGGATTACAGGCATGAGCCACCGCACCCAGCTCTGTTTTAATTTTTATCTTTTAAGCCCCACCCTCAGAAACAGCCGTTAATGAAGAAGCTGTCTTTTCTCTGCAGCATTGCTTTTGAGCCTTCATAAAAAATCATTGAACATGTATGTGTGAGTTTATTTTTGGACTCGTTGTTCTGTTCCATTGATCTCTTTTTCTGTCTTTACCCCAATAACACATTGTGTTGATTACTACAGCTTGAATTCCCTAATGAGTAATGATGTCTACCATCTTTTCTTTTGTGTGCACAAAAGAAATTAATACAAATTAATAATATGTTAATACAAATTAATAATTCTTGAAATCAGGTAGTGTCGGTCCTCCACTTTTGTTCTTCATTTTCAAAGTTGTTTTTCTGTTCTGACATTCTTTGCATTTCCATGTAAACTTTACAGTCAGCTGTTGATTTCTGTAAAAAAACTACTGGGAGTTTTGACTGGGGTTGTTTTAGAGCTGTCATTGAATTTGGGGTGCTAAGATTTTAGTGATATTGAGCCTTCTGACCTATAAGCAAGCTGTATCACTCCATTGATGTTTGCCTCATAATTTTACTCAGCAATATTATGTAGTCAGTTTATAGGTCTCTCGCATCTTTGTTTAATATTAATGTTTAATATTTTTTCTGCTGTTGTGAATGGTGTTTTATTTTTCAGGTTTAATTCATTCACTTTGTTGTTCTTGTGTAAGAACTCTTATGGTGGTCACAGTTGGAGCCCAGCTCCTCTGCATGGAGACTGGGGTGTAGGTTTTTATAAGATGGTCAGTGAATTTCTGTTAGGTAAGATAGCTGCAGGTCTTAGAGATGGCATTGAAGGTGGCCTTTGCAAAGTTGCCCAAGGTGGCAGTGCAGCGCCCAGCTAAGCTGGAGCAGTTGTATCTTCCATCCACACAGCCTTGTGGGCACAGGGGCCAAGATGGTATCAAGTAGGTTTGGGTGTGGGATGAAGTGCCCTAGCACAGAGCCTCAGCATCCTGTCACCTTTCAAGGAACAGTGTGGGGTTGCTAATGTGCCCCCCTCTGAAGTCCCTCCTCATGGGACATTGGAGAGGTTGGCCAGGATGATGGGTCCCACAGTGGCAGCGGCTACCTCCTTGGAGGACTTAACACCTAGACTGATGTGACTGTTGTAGTCCCTGATGGTGACAGATGCCTTGAAGCTGATCTGGACAGTTCAGGTCTGCTTTTGCATAGGTGTAAGGGATATCCCCCAGGAAAAAGTCAGTGTTCTCAGACTACTTGATGGGCAAGAATAAGAGGAATCTTCTCTAGGAACTTCATCTTCATGTCCTTGACCTGGGTGTTTCCTTGGCTGATGGATAAATTGCTGGTTTTAAGAAAAAAAGTTTTTGGAAGTGTAGTGTTTATGTGGAGTTTTTTTTTTTTTTTTTTTGATGGCTGATTGCTAGTTGTCTACCTTCTTCAGTCTTATAGTAGCCTGTCTCAAGGCAGGTTATTGGTGGTGTGATTTTCAGTAAACGGTCCCCTTTGACTCTTGACAGGTACTGGAGGCGCAAAGAAGGCATCAGAAGGAGAAATCTGGCATCATACCTACCTCACCGACGCCCTACACTTATAACAAGGTACAGGAAGAGATATTTCTCTTCATTTAGCAGATGCAGCCTCTCTCCTTTAGTGAGGTGTTTGTGGCCTTCTGGGAATGTGGCCAATTCCATGCTCACCTCTTGATATTCCTGCCCCAAGGAAGCAGCCAGACTTGCAGAAAAGTATTTGGAATTCAAGTTTTTGTTTAATGAAATATCAAATAAGGTTTGTACCCATTTTGCCTTTGCAGCAGTAATTAGGGGCTGTCATCACCTGTCAGGTTATTTCTTTGACTGTCCGTACAGTCCACTGGCCACACTGAAAAGATGTAGTTGGCTTGTGTTTTGACGGGGAGGCCATTCTCAGACACAGAAGCTAGAGAACACTTTGTGATCATTTATGGTACTATTCTTTCTTACTTCATAAAATACCCAAGGTAGAACAGTATCTGATACACATAGCAAGGGCTCCTAAATGTTACTCGGTACTATTATGGTTCTTAATCTGTAGACCACATTTTTTTTTTGAGACAGAGTCTCGCTCTGTTGCCCAGACTGGAGTACAGTGGCATTTTCTCAGCCCACTGAAACCTCCGCCTCCTGTGCTCAAGTGATTCTCCTGCCTCAGCCTCCCAAGTAGCTGAGATTATAGGCTCATGCCACCACACTTGGCTAATTTTTGTATTTTTAGTAGAGATGGGGTTTCTCCATGTTGGCCAAGCTGGTCTCAAACTCCTGACCTGAAGTGATCTACCTGCCTCAGCCTCCCAAAGTGCTGGGATTAGAGATGTGAGCCACTGCGCCTGGCCTGTGGCCCATATATTGATTCTGTCTATTCTTTCTTTTTTTTTTTTTTTCTTGAGACAGAGTCTTGCTTTGTCACCTAGGCGGGAATGCAATGGTGCAATCGTGGCTCACTCTAACTTCCTTCTCCCAAGTTCAAACAATTCTCCTGCCTTAGCCTCCAAAGTAGCTAGGATTACAGGCACCTGCCACCATGCCTGGCTAATTTTTTGTATTTTTAGTAGAGACCAGGTTTCGCCCTGTTGGCCAGGCTGGTCTTGAACTCCTGACCTCAGGTGACCCACCCGCCTCAGCCTCCCAAAGTGCTGGGATTATGGGCATGAAGCACCGCACTCGCCTGATCCTGTCTATTCTAAAGCACAAGAGGTTTAAGGCCTCTTGAAACAGTCCCTGGAGTCACTGAGTAAGTAGATCAGAAAAAAAATGATGCTACTTGGCAACTTGAGGCTATCTATAGGTGACAGAGAAGGGCCTGAGAATGGTAAAAAGGCAGTAGGCTGGGACGCTTGCTGTAGCTCCATTACTCTTTATCTATGTGACATTGTTGAGGTCACTTAGTTTCACTCTTGACAGAAAACCTGAGAGATGACATGATCTCTGCAGTATTAGTTTCCTTTCTGGAAAGTGAGGGATTGAAGGTCCCTTTCCACCCCTGTAATTTTATACTATGATTCTGTTCTACAGCATGAGTTATGTCATCCACAAATATCTACTAGTATAATGAGAAAACATGGGTAGGCCAGGTGCGGTGGCTCACGCCTGTAATCCCGGCACTTGGGGAGGCCAAGGCAGGCGGATCATGAGGTCAGGAGTTCGAGACCAGCCTGGCCAACATGATGAAACCCCATCTCTACTAAAAATACAAAAAATTAGCTGGGCATGGTGGTGTGCGCCTGTAATCCCAGCTACTCAGGAGGCTGAGGCACGAGAATCACTTGAACTGGGGAGGAGGAGGTTGTAGTGAGCCAAGATCGCTGCCACTGCACTCCAGCCTGGCAACAGAGCAAGATGCTGTCTCAAAAAAAAAAAAAAGACAGACAACATGGGTGAGAGTACCTGAGACGCCCCGTTATCCAGCCTTTGCTCAAAGTAGCACACAGCTGTGGTGTGAGGGGTTGTGTGACCCCAGTGGCAGGCTCACTTCTCAGAGCAGCACACAGCTGTGGTGTGAGGGAGTGGCAGGCTCATTGGGCTGCCATCTTAGGCAGACACCTCTTTTATCTCATCATTCAAGAAAGGCTTGAATTGAAGCCTCTGCAGTCCCGGTTTTCAAAGCAAATAGAACTGCATTTAACTAAAATAGGAGTCCTTTCTTTATACAGTGATTATAGGCCATGAAGTCACCTTACTACCTGCCGACATGGTAGTTGGTAGCAGTTTTGTTTTTTTCACAGTATCTTCCCCCAGAATGGTGTAAGAGCTTGCAAATGGACTTAGTGAGTCCTTCACGATCAAAGGAATGCATTTAGATCTTCTGTTCTTCCCTCCAGTCCTCTCCATGATCTGTATCAAACTGCTTTGGGCCTTTACGAAGTGGCCTGTGCTATATTGTAGGTGAGCCTACCTGTGTCTTAGTTGCTTTGTTTCTACATACAGGTTTCACAACCAGCTGGTTTGTATCTATTACTGTTCTGGCTGGGGCAAAGCATCCTATACCTGTACACAAGGATCAGATAGATGCTTGGGCCTGAAGAGTAAGAATGAAAGTACCTGTTTATTTCATCCCAGGCTGGCTTTGTATGATGGGATGCATGTATGTAGTACTGGTAGCTTATTGAAAATATGGAGAGAAAGGCTAGTTCTCTTAAGACTTCCTTCAGCTTTCCTTGTCTGTTAGGTGACTCTAGGTGTTAGCAGCCTGTATATTGCAGGGGTTATTTCTGGGCCTGTCATGGAGGCTTTATTTGGGGGCTCTGCTTCTGCTGTGAGTGACCATTTTCTTTTTTGTTTTCAGAGCTGTGACTTGTGGTCCTTAGGGGTGATTATCTATGTGATGCTGTGCGGATATCCTCCTTTTTACTCCAAACACCACAGCCGGACTATCCCAAAGGATATGCGGAGAAAGATCATGACAGGCAGTTTTGAGTTCCCAGAGGAAGAGTGGAGTCAGATCTCAGAGATGGCCAAAGATGTTGTAAGGAAGTGAGTTTGCGGGCTGCTGGGCAGGGAGGCCGAGGAGGCCTCCAGGTGGTGGAGCTCAAGGGAATGTGGGTGGAGAAAAGTCATTGGTTTCCCAGGCAGGCTCCTTCCCGTTTTAGTACCACAGAAATCTCTCTGGAGCCTGAGGTGACTGTTCTCAGTGTCTACACCTCGGTGCGAACAAAGCTTTCCTCCCTCCTGTTGCATCCCTAGACTTTGTCCCCAGGGTGTGAACCCAGGTCCCTCTGTAGCCAGTCTCTGCACATTAATTCAAGACCCTGAATTAGAAACCTGGTGTGCTCTCCTTCTTGCATGTGAGCCGGCACATCATTTAGGACACACAATGCCAGGAAGTGAACTAGGTGCTGAGATGATGACACCACATTTGGTTTTTCATTCCTTGGATGCTGTGGGCATGTGGGTCTGTCAGGCCTGGATCCCACCCTTTACTGTCCCATGGCCGGTTGGTTGCTCTGACATATCCTTTTTTTTTTTTTTTTTTTTTGAGACGGAATCTTGCTCTGTTGCCCAGGCTAGAGTGCAGTGGCTCAACCTTGGCTCACTGCAACCTCTGCCTCCTAGGTTCACGTGATTCTGCTGCCTCAGTCTCCCAAGTGGCTGGGATTACAGGCACACATCAGCACGCCCGGCTAATTTTTGTATTTTTAGTAGAGACGGGGTTTCACCATGTTGGCCAGGCTGGTCTCAAACTACTGACCTCAAGTGATCTGCCCACCTCAGCCTCCCAAAGTGCTGGGATTACAGGCGTGAGCCACCACACCCGGCTGCTCTGACATATCTTAAGATGGGAAGATTTAGTAAGAATTATGGATAGTGAAAATAAGAAAAATGAAAAAGACAAAAACAGAAAAGAATTACAGCTAGCGAGTAGATGAGGGAGAGTTGACATTCAGAGTCCTTTGGTAGCTGGAGGGCTAGGTAAGATGTCAGACCTAAATTGGAATGTATTTGTTTTTCCACCCACATGTGTGGGAGGCTTGGTTGCCCGTGGCCTTAGGCACTGCACCTGTCTTCCCACTGCTGGGGCTTCACTGAGAAGTGTCTCCTTTGTTGGTCAGTTTCTTCCTCTGTGATGGGATGAAGGTGCGTGTTTAGGGCAGTACCTGGGAGCTGTCTTGTGACAGTATTGCCATTTCTCCATACTCCCTTTCAGAAGGGAGCTTGTCCTGTTGATTAGAGGGTGGGGGGCAGGTGGTTGGGGGCAGGTTCTGTGTGCTATAAAGAGGGACTGTTTTCTAAGAGAGACAAGTAAAAGTTTTTAGGAACGTGGGTGCAATGATTAAATCACCATCTGTCCTCACATGCTGTTTCCTTGCTGTATTCCCAGTATTTGACCAAAGCCTCAATGTCCTGGAAGTAGTTCTTTGCCAGTTTTCTGTAGAATACATTTCCCATCTGTAGAGCAACACTGATTATCTTTTTGGTTTTGGGATTTTCCAAATAATCCTTTCTTTAGAATCTGAAGCCATCTGTTCAGAATGATCCAGGAGAAGGCTGCAGACAAGCTGAGGAGCAGTTAGGCCTGTTGTCCTGACATTTGTAATGAGAGGAGATGGAGTTGGAAGGAGGGAGCGTGCTGAGATAAGCTAGGAACTGCATCAGCGGGAATGAATGAGATGGAAAGAAGCATGATCTGAAGGCAGACGGCACAGAAGTAGCACCCTGGGCTTAGAAGGAAATGCTGTCCCCGTCTCAGAGACTCTAGGTTTTTAGCTTTTAAATGTCTCTGGAATAATGGGTTCATGTCCTGCCATATGGTGACATCTAAGAGTTTTATCAAGCATAGCAGCCTGGACCTCAGGACCCTTCAACTAATTTTGCAGCCACTATCAGACAAAAGAGCACTTGGAGCTCCTTTTGGAAGAGCCCATTGTCCTAGAAATCTCAGTATGGAGATTCAAGGTCTCAGGAACTCTAAGCCATATGTAGGATTACCTTATTAAACCCTAGAACTCAGAAGTACCACCGGATTAAACCCTTTTCTACCATTTTAATCTCACTTTTTCCAGTATAGAAAGGACTGCCTCAAGCCATAGTACCCCTGGAAGTGGCTGGAGACTAGAATCCCCCCTGTGCTCTGCAGGTGGAAAGCCCAGGCTTGCAGAAGTCAGTGGGAAGTCAGAAGCAGCCAGAGCTGTTTAGAGCCAGGCCCAGGAACTTCCTATGGCCTCTTGGTAGTAGCAACTGTGCATGGCAGCCCTGTTGCCATTTTCTCCACAGGCTCTTGAAGGTCAAACCGGAGGAGAGACTCACCATCGAAGGAGTGCTGGACCACCCCTGGCTCAATTCCACTGAGGCCCTGGATAATGTGCTGCCTTCTGCTCAGCTGATGATGGACAAGGTTTTGAATGATGCTTATTTATTGGCTGAAAAGGCTGTGTTGGGAAGGAATGCTGGAGCTTGACTTAGTGAGGGGCTGAAGGCAAAACAGTGCACAGGACACAATCCTTCCCAAAGAAACATCTCTGGTTTCCTGAGAGTCAGGATCCAAAATAAGGAACTTCTTTTGGTAAAAGACCAAATCAAGGCCTGGTGAATGTACACTAAGGGAGCACTCAAAGGAATAGCCTCCATATTTCTGCAATGTGGCTGGGGGCACAGAGCAGTTTAAGGTACCCTCCCTTCCCCCGAGGCTTTAAACAAGACTGGCTGGGAAGGCAAGGCCAATAAACATGAAACAGAGGGAACATTTCAAACATCAGAGCTTTGCATGTTAAATTTTCTGTGAATGCTGTGGGAATTCAGAAAAAGAGCACATCTTTGAAGGGATGTAATTTGCCCAAAGAGAAGGCAGAACCCCTCACATGTATTAACCGTCTATTATGTGGCAGCATTTGAGCTCTTTCTCATGTTCAGGCATGCGCTGTCCTTGAAGAATTTGAGTAGACAGTGTAAATGCCCATGTGTGGTAAACAACATAAGCAAAAAAACAGAGATCCAAATACATCATGGGAAAAACAACTTGGCCTCACTAATGGGAAGTTAATGGATGAGTGTGACAGGGCCAGGCTTTGCAAGTGGACAGAGGGATATAAGTCTTAGTGGGATGCAACTGAGAGGCCATGGAAGCTTTTTGAGATTTGCCACTAGGAAGGTATTTAGAGATGGTCAGTCAGACTTGGCAACTTGCAGACTTGCCAACCTAATACTTCTGCAGTAATCTAGAAGCTGGGGTGGCTATGGGAGCAGAGAAGTAAAGGTTAATGAATAGGCTAAATGTTTGTCAAAAAAAATTTCTGCAGTTTTTGGTGACAGACTAGATACAAGGGGACAGAAGTGGCATAACTGGTGATAACATTGACAAATTAGGAAGGAGGCTGGTTTGAGTGAGAGGAAGTCTCTTACGGTTTAGAGATTGAGGTGGCAGAGGAACATTCAAATGAATGAGATATGTAGGGTGGGAACACAGTGTGGCTGGGAGCTCAAAGCAATCACAGAGACTTGAGTGTTAACATCTTGAAAGGGGTTAGAGTGGAAGTGTTAGAAGTATCTTTCTTCTAAGTTTAGCTGGAGCATGGAAGAAAAAGGAAAACTGGAAAGTACAGTTCTCTGCCTTCTCTTTGATTTGTGGGTGGTTGTCTTCCTGTAGTCCAGAAACAGTCTGCTCATTGCAAACTCCAAAGGGATTACTTAGATCCTGGTTGTCAGCACATAGGGGTTACAGTGTGGCACTCCTCAAGATCTTAAAAATGAGGAGATAAGGCCAGGCGTGGTGGCTCACGCCTGTAATCCCAGCACTTTGGGAGGCTGAGGCGGGCGGATCACTTGAGGTCAAGAATTCAAGACCAGCCTGGCCAAAATGGGGAAACCTCATCTCTACTGAAAATATAAAAATGAGCTGGGCATGGTGGCAAGCACTTATAATCCCAGCTACTCGGGAGGCTGAGGCAGGAGAATCGCTTGAGCCCAGGAGGCAGAGGTTGCCGTGAGCCGAGATCCACCACTGCACACCAGCCTGGGCAACAGAACGAGACTGTCTTAAAAAAAGTGGTCAGGATGTGAATGGTCAACTTTGGAAGTGTAGAACACTCTCCACCCAACCCGTCTAGTAACCTGAGCTCACGACCTTGAGCTGTTTCCTTCTTCGGCCAGGCCGTTACTGATTAAATGAATGTGAAGATGCAGAAAGGCATAGCTAATACAGAGCACATAAATGAGTGCCAGCTTTTCCTGATCTAATGTCATGCACACCATGGAACTACTGTTGTTTTTTTTTTTTTTTTTTTTTTGAGATGAGTTTTACTCTTGTTTCTCAGGCTGGAGTGCAATGGTGTGATCTTGGCTCACTGTAACCTCCGCCTCCCAGGCTTAAGCCATTCTCCTGCCTCAGCCTCCCGAGTAGCTGAGATTACAGGCGTGCGCCACCATACCCGGCTAATTTTGTAATTTTAGTAGAGATGGGTTGGTCAGGCTGGTCTCAAACTCCTGATCTCAGGCGATCCGCCTGCCTTGGCCTCCCAAAGTGCTGAGACTATAGGCGTAACTACTTTTAAAAGTTGTCAAATTTTGGCCAGGCTTAGTGACTCATACCTGTAATCCCAGCACTTTGGGAGACTGAGGTGGGTGGATCAATTGAGGTCAAGAATTTGAGACCAGCCTGGCCAACATGGTGAAACCCTGTCTCTACTAAAAATACAAAAATTTGGTGGGCATGGTGGCACATACCTGTAATCCCAGCTACTCGGGAGGTTGAGGCAGGAGAATTGCTTGAACCTGGGGCAAAGGTTGCAGTGAGTCAAGATTGCACCACTGCACTCCAGCCCCTGGGAGATACAGCAAGACTCCATCTCAAAAAAAAAGAAAAAATTGTCAAATTTTGTTGAGAAAATTCAGATGATACAGTGGTATTAAAAGAAAAAGTAAAATTTCCCTTTCATTCCCCTGCCACAGTCTCAACCCTCAGAGGTGAGGTAATCTATGACTTGATGTATACTTTCTGATTGTTTTCTGGGATACACACACACATACACAGTTTGTCCTTCTTTTAAAATACAAAAATGGGATCATTTTCCTATGAAGCCTTCTGCTGATTTGGTCTGCCCATAATGAGACCATACACTGTTCATAAAAGCACAAACTTCAGGAGTTCCAGACTCCATGACAGCTATTTCTCACTGTAAATTACTTGACTGGTTGTGGCCTCGATCATGTGGCCACAGGCTTGGCCATGCCCACCATGTGAGATGGTCAGGGCTCTGAGCCATCAGGGCTAGGTGAATCAGTCCCGTCTATAAGGCTTCTTGGGCAGCAGCCTGCCAGCCTTTCTGCTGATGTCCATATGTGCCTCTCTTTACGCTTCCCCTCAGCAGTGGCTGTGAGTAGGGGTCCTGCTGGTATTTCTTACTTGCATTTCTGTCTCCCGACCAGGGAAGAAAGGCTAGCTGTTGTGTGACTTTTGGTTGGCCTGGTGTTCCCTGGTTCCTGCTGATCCATGGGGAAGAGTCCGCCTTATCAAAATATTTATATTCCTTCAGCATAAGAGTGAAATTGCCTTCTTAGTACCTTGAGCTTTTCCTTTCCACTTTCTTAGACTGGCTTTTTAGGTGCCCAGCAATGAATATGAAAAACTGACGGCAGTGTTTGCATTCAGGCAGTGGTTGCAGGAATCCAGCAGGCACATGCGGAACAGTTGGCCAACATGAGAATTCAGGATCTGAAAGTCAGCCTCAAACCCCTGCACTCAGTGAACAACCCCATTCTGCGGAAGAGGAAGTTACTTGGGTAACTGAGCTTATTTCTTTGATTCTTCTTCATGGCTGGAATGGCTGAGTACTGGGTTCTGAAATTTAAGACATTTAACTTGCTCAGCCAGGGGTCTGCCTTTCTTTGGCCTCTCAAGAGGGTGGAGAGGATAAGCTCTTTAAATAGTATCAGGAGTTGGACATACTCTATCATTGTTTTTCTGAAATATGTTGCCTTATGTTTAGAGTTAGTATTTGTCCAAAGTTGGTTTTTGGGGTCTCATGTTGTCATTACCTCTCCCTCAAACTCTTAAAGCACCAAGCCAAAGGACAGTGTCTATATCCACGACCATGAGAATGGAGCTGAGGATTCCAATGTTGCCTTGGAAAAACTCCGAGATGTGATTGCTCAGTGTATTCTCCCCCAGGCTGGTAAAGGTCACACCATTTACTAATCCTCTGTGTGGGGGGGGAGGTGGGGTGGAGAGAGGGTCGGGGGAGGTGTATGCATGCATGCATGTGGCAAAAGGAATGGTTTAATTCTGGATTGTTTCATCTTGTGTTATAAGAAAAGTACATTATATAAGGTAGTCTGTGCCCACTAAAAAAATTGGACAGTGGGAGCTCAGAAATGCAGTTAAGTTCTACCCCTCCTTTGATTTTCTGTGAAATTTCTAGTTTAGACTTAATTGGCAGTGTCAGGGGCAAGCATGCAATTTTGTGTTTTCTTAGTTTTACAACAAGGGCACAAGTTGGGGGATGGAGAATGGAAAGTATGGGTAGGGTCTGAATCTCACTGCAGGCTGTTCAGTATTTCTAGAGCCTTTAGAGTGCAAGGCTGCCATTAGCTCATAAATATGAGAACACCTCCCTAGTTGAGAAGCAGCTCCTGCTGCTACTCTTATCATGGGCAGAGTGACTTACATGTGGGTCCTTTGGAATGAAAGCTTTATTTCATTATATTCTCTCTCCACTCAACAGGGTGTGAGTGGCTATTCTCATCAAATGAATGAGATGCTTCATGTATTAGGCCAGAAAACGGTTGAGTTGACGTCTCTATCTCCCTAGATTCCTTGGGTTTTAAGAGAACTCATGTAGTGTCCCTCAGATAGCTTTCTAAAGTAAGAAATGAGCTTAGGAGAAAGCAGGTAGCCCACTCTCCCACTTTTGGTCTTTGGTTGACCAGGTGTCTTTTGTTCAGCAGTAGGGTCTGCCATAGCCTATTTCCCATCCCCTGGTGATAAGACTCTGGGGCCATCAGAGGATTTGTATGAGGATGTCAGAGTAAGAGTCCAAATACCAGATGTCTACATAATATAGGGACTAGCAGTAAAGCCCATGTCTGGTGAAGTTTTGCAAACTCAGTCATCATTTTTCAACCAGTTGGACATCATGTCCTTCCATCTCTCACACTAAAACCCCATGATGCTGCAGGAAAAATGCAACTTCCTCTTCATCCTTACCAATAGGAGAGAATGAAGATGAGAAACTGAATGAAGTAATGCAGGAGGCTTGGAAATATAACCGGGAATGCAAACTCCTAAGAGATACTCTGCAAAGCTTCAGCTGGAATGGTAGGAGTCTTCATCACTCCCTTTCCCAGGAATGCAGACAAGTGATTACATTTAGAACATTGTCGTAGGATCTCTTCTGGGCCTGAGCTGTGGCTGTCTGGAAGTGAAGTGAGGCTGGCTGGAGAGTGAGTGGAGCATTGTGGAATGCATGTTAGCTCTACATTAACTGCCAGGCATATCTGGATGTCTGTCCCTTTCACTTATTTTCCAGAGTTCAAGTGAATTGTGTGTTGCAGATTCAACACTGGAAAGCCCCCATCACACACTACTTGGGTTAAAAAACCCAGATTTCAGAACTCCTCCCAGATACCAGGACTGTTCACCAGGTCATTAAGGAGCAACACATGCTGAAGGGGATAAAGAGGACAAAGTGCCAGCGAGTCCAGCCTGCTGACCCTGCTGATCTGCTTAGCTTAGAGAAGAGCTGTTTTACCAAAGAGGAGAAAGTTTGCCAAATCTACTGCTGGTTAAGTTTTTTCCCCCAGGCAAATAAGGTAGAGATGTATTTCTTGAACTGCCTTTTTTTTTTTTTTTTTTTTTTTTGAGATGGAGTTTCACTCTATCCTCCAGGTTGGAGTGCAGTGGCACAATCTTGGCTCACAGCAACCTCTGCCTCCTGGGCTCAAGCGATTCTCCTGCCTCAGCCTCCTAAGGAGCTGGGACTACAGGTGCACACCACCCATGCCCAGCTGATTTTTGTATTTTGTTTAGTAGAGACGGGATTTCACCATTCTGGCCAGGCTGGTCTTGAACTCCTGACCTCAAGCGATCCACCCACCTCGGCCTCCCAAAGTGTTGGGATTACAGGCGTGAGCCACTGTGGCTCGGCCTGCCTCGCTTGTTTATTAGGCATGCCATAAGAAATCTAAAGTTCTAGCCTGCCCATTCCTATACTTGGAGGAGACTCACTTCCGTGGGATTTTTTTTTTTAAAGAAAAACTTGAAATATGTCATTTTAGAAAAGTGATCACATATGAATTATGGACTTCAGTGAATTTTCACAAAGTGAACACTCCCCTATAACCAGCACCTAGATCGTGTAGTAGATGTCCTCTTCCAGTCACTCCCTCCCTCCATTCAAGAGTAATCAGAGTCCTGATTTCTAGCACTGTAGCCTAATTTTGCCTGATTTTGTATTCTTCGTGAATGGAATCAGACAAGTCTGTTTTTTTTATGTCTGACTTCTTTTATCACTTATATTTTAGTCATTATATTTGTGAGATCCATCCATGTTGTGTAGCAGCAGATCATTCATTCTCACCCTATGAATATGTGCTATATTTCTCCATTCTACTGTTGAATGGACTTCAGGATTATTTCCAGGTTTGGGAAATTCAGAAAAGGGCTCTGGTGAATACTCTTGTGTATGTCTTTTGATGAACTCAGCTATCTTATGTGTATAGGATTAGAATTGCTGGCTCATGGAGGTCTTCATCTGCCTGGCTTTACTGGGTACTACTACCAGTTTTTCAAAGTGGTTGTATGAATTTATGAACTCCCACTAGCGGTGTTTGGGGGTTCTGGTTACTTCACATCCATGCCAACTGTTGCTATTGTCTTAAAAACATCTTTGGTATCCTGGTTAGTATGTAGCTGGTACTGCAATGTGGTTTTAGTTTGCATTACCCTGATCACCAGTGTACTTTTTAAATGTTTATGGGCCAGTTAGATTTCCTCTTTTGTGAAGTACATATTCAAGTCTTTTACCCATTTTTTTTTTCACTGAGTTGTATCTTTCTTATAGATGTATAGGAATTCTTTCCATATTCTGGATATGAGTCATTTGTCAGCTGTATGTAGTACAAAAATCTTGTCTCTCTTTGTGGTTTGCTTGCATGTTGTGGTGAGCTTTGGATTTTTACTGCCAGGTTAGTGGAACTGTACAATTGCTACCTGAAAAATAGGGGATCTGAACTGCTTTTGATAAGTGGTGGGGGGTGGTTTCTCCACTGGTGAGGGCGAATTTAATACTGGTAAGATGGACCTTATTGGTCTCTGTCAAGAGTCTGCCACCTCTTTGAGAGTTTGAGGACTGACCTTGTTCTTTTTTGGCTTTCAGGTCGTGGATTCACAGATAAAGTAGATCGACTAAAACTGGCAGAAATTGTGAAGCAGGTGATAGAAGAGCAAACTACGTCCCATGAATCCCAATAATGACAGCTTCAAACTTTGTTTTTTGTAACAATTTGAAAAATTATTCTTTAATGTATAATTTTATGTAAATTAATAAATCATAATTTCATTTCCACATTTATTAAAGTTGCTGTATAGATTTAAGGTGCAGGACTTAATAATAGTATAGTTATTGTTTGTTTTTAAGAAAAGCTCAGTTCCTAGAGATATACTATTACTTTAGGACTGTGTAGTCGTATATTTGTAAGATGACAGATGATGCTGTCAAGCAATATTGTTTTATTTGTAATAAAGTATACCAAAACCACTTGCCAGCAGAAGATAAAGGACTGACTATACTGACCTTTCTGATTAGTAAACAGTTGAATCAAGGACTGTGGAATCTGGTTTCAGTTGCCCTGCGTATTTCTTTTCTGCACCATTGCTAGATTAGCTCTAGTGTCAAGACGTTTTTGTGGATCAGTCATTGCAGACTGCCTCCTGGAACTCACGGGAAGCATACTTGAGCTTGGGGAGCCAGCACTCATGATGGAAGAAGAGAAGAGGGAGCTGAGCCCTCATTTCTCCTGCCCCTAATTAATTCCCTAGAGAAAAGCAAGAACATTTCCTTTCTGTCATATTTGTTAAACGGGTACTGGTATGTTTCTTAAATCTAACAGGATTGGGCACGGTGGCTCACACCTGTAATCCCAGCACTTCAGGAGGCTGTGGCAGGTGGATCACAAGGTCAGGAGATGGAGACCAGCCTGGCCAACATGGTGAAACCCCGTCTCTACAAAAAATACAAAATTAGCTGGGCCTGGTGGCACACTCCTGTAGTCCCAGCTACTTGGGAGGCTGAGGCGGGAGAATCTCTTGAACCCAGGAGGCGGAGGTTGCAGTGAGCTGAGACTGTGCCACTGCACTCCGGCCTGGGTGACAGAGCGAGACTCCATCTCAAAAAATAAATCTGTTTTCTTGTGTGTTTAATTCTTTTTTTTTTTGAGACAGAGCTTCACCCTGTCGCCCAAGCTGGAGTGCAGTGGCGCAGTCTCGGCTCACTGCAATCTCCGCCTCTAGGGTTCAAGCGATTCTCCTGCCTCAGCCTCCTGAGTATCTCCCACCTCAGCCTCCCAAGTATCTGGGAATACAGGTGCCCGCTACCACACCTGGCTAATTTTTGTATTTTTGGTAGAGGCGGGGTTTCGCCATGTTGGCCAGATGGTTCTTGAGATCCTGACCCTGTGATCCATCCGCCTTGGCCTTCCAAAGTGCTAGGATTACAGGCGTGAGCCACCGCGCCCTGCCTATTCTTTGTATGTTTAACTGGAGCTTCCCTTTCCCCTTCCATGAGGCCCTGCTTTGTCCTTTCCCCTTCTCTGCAGCCTTCCTTTATTTCCTTTCCCTGTTCCTCTGGTCCTCTTTTTGGAATAATTTATCTGAGAAATTTACATATAATTGAAGTAGCCCTATTGGATTATCATGTAAGATGATCCAGTTTTTTTTTTTTTTTTCCATAAGGCTACCCTTTTTCTCTTCACTATATCTGCCTGGTTTTGTGTTGGCATCCTCTGGGCTTCATTTATCTCGCTTATTACTCTTCAGGAAGCATGGTTTTGACTCAGAGAACAGCTGTTTGAAAATAAGGCTAGGTCCTTTTGCAGTTTTCTGTTGTGCATATGGGTTTCCATAACCACTTTTCGTGTGTGTGTGTGTGTGTGAAGCAGAGTTTTTGGTAGGTACTCATGGTACACAGAAAAGCTGGCAGGTACACTCCAACTTGCAGGGCAGAGAGACAGGATTAGTCATCTGTTACTCAGTTTTTTCTCATTGCATTCTCTTCAATCAAAATTGATCTCACCAGCAACTTATTTTTCTAACTCCTCCACTGTGCTAATTCCTCCATCCTGAGTCTTCAGGATGACATTTGGTTAGTATGCTCTGCGTGTGTGTGACTGCCTGTGGGAATAGAAGACAAAAACACAAAGTGTCTTAAGAATTACCTTATTACATTGGTTCCTTTCTATCTTGGAGAATTTGTAATTAAAAGCTATTTTTTGAGATAAGGTTCACTATTCTTAGGTGACTGATAACTGTTCTAAATGGTCCTGTAAGGAGAATTGAATACTTACCCCCGGCCTCGGAGTCTCACTCTGTCACCCAGGCTGGAGTGCGGTGGCGTGATCTCTGCTCACTGCAACCTCTCCCTTCCCGGTTCATGCAGTTCTCCTGCTTCAGCTTCCTGAGTAGCTGGGACTACAGATGTGTACCACCATGCATGGCTAATTTTTGTATTTTTAGTAGAGATGGGGTTTCACCATATTGGCCAGGCTGGTCTCTGATTGCTGACATTGTGATCCGTCTGCTTCAGCTTCCCGAAGTGCTGGGATTACAGGTGTGAGCCACTGTGCCTGACCTGAATACTTTTCATGATGGCAAAATCTAAGAGGCAACAGAAAAAAAAAATGTTTTAAAATTTTCTGACTAGAAAACTTGGCTGAGAGTTGAATTAAGTGCCTATTGTGTTTTCCAGTGAAATGCAAATCTTACAGATTACTTCTTACAGTTAGGAAATTCCACACTTGTGTAATATTAGAACTGTAGTTTTCCTATCTTAGGGCAGAGGTTCAGTATTCCATGGGGAGAGAAAGTCAGCAATTACCTTTGTTACTCTTCTTTTTCTTCAAAGGAATTTTCTGGCATATCCAGTTTATCAGTAACTTCTTAAATTTGTGACTTGGGTGTCTTCTAAAAAGGCTCAGGATGACTTTTTTTCCCCCTTCAGTGTATGCTGAATTTTAGGTGTGATGAAAAAGGTATCCAAAATGATGCTTACTTTGACTCTGAGCATCTGTTGCCCACGTTGCAGTCACTTCGAGCTGAATTCATGTGGCCCTCAATGTAAGTGCTGTGTCCAGACATGTCCAAATGAGCACCAAGCTGGAAGTCTGTGAACACGCCAGAGGATACTCCTGCTGTTGTAATGCAACAGCGTGCCTTGAAAGACTCAGCATGGCTTGGTCTTCAAGGTGGAGTTTTGTTTGTATATTCCTAGTCCAGTAGTAAATTCTGCTTTAACGTAACCACCATGTTTGCTACTCGAAATTTGCACATAACTGGAAGTGAAACGGTGTCTTTCTTGCATTTTTTTAGCCTAACACCTAGACCTGTCATCAGAACTGTAAAAGCAGTTCTTATAAAGCAGCAGGTTATACTCTCCTGTTTGCCTACATGATTTACTAATTATGTAGTAATTAAGGCCATTACTTATCAATCAAATACCTTTAGACTTTACCACAGTTATAAAAGTTGGCTTGATGTAGTAAAACTTGTAACTCTCTAATATATGAGCATAGGAGAATGCCAGTCAGAATTTATTGTTTGAAACATAGATAAGGCTGGCCATGGTGACTCACGTGTGTAATTCCAGCACTTTGGGAGGCTGAGGCGGGTGGCTCACCTGAGGTCAGGAGTTCAAGGCCAGCTTGGCCAACATTGTGAAACCCTGCCTCTACAAAAATACAAAACTTAGGCAGGTGTGATGGTGCATGCCAGTAATCCCAGCTGCTCAGGAGGCTGAGGCAGGAGAATCACTTGAACGCTGAGGCGGAGGTTGCAGTGAGTGGAGATCATGCCACTGCAGTCTAGCCTGGGCAACAGAGACTCTATCAGAAATAAATAAAAACTAAATACGTAAATAAAGAGATGTGATCCTGCTATGTTGCCCAGGTTGGACTCAACTCCTGGGCCCAAGCAATCCTCCTGCCTCAGCCTTCTGAATAGCTGGGATTACAGGTGCAAACCACCATGTCTGGCAGGAACTACTCTTTAAAAAGAGTTTATGTTGCTTGTATTCATTAGAGAAAAAAACGAGTTGAAGAAATGGTAATTGTTGGTCAAAGAAGCCAAAAGATTTAAATCAGATCTTGTGTGTGGGTATGTGTATGTGCATGTATTTATTGAAGAAAATGTGTTTCAATTTGAGAATTACAAAACTGGATATTTCATTTTAATTATTTAAAGAATAGAATGTTCTTCCATTATTGAATCTTCTTTTATCCCACCAAATGGCTTAATCTAATTTGCCCTATTTTGGTTAAGACACAGAGAAACACCCTAAAATCTGTGATAATTTTCAAAATAAAATTTTAAGATTTGCTCTTACATAAATCACAAGAAGAAATACAGCTGGAAATAATTTCACTTTTCTTGCTGTAAATTTTTTTAGTGGGTTTGTGACAGTATACATTTTCTTGCTAGATGCTGACACATTTTATTATCTGTATTAGGAATTACATATTTAATAGGAATAGTGAATAAACTGATCTGCTCTCATGCTGTTAAGATCTTAAAGTACCATTATATTCCTTTCTGTAGTCATATCTCATATGCAAAAGGTCTCATGTAAATATTTGACTTGTGGTAAAATTATATTTATGCAAGATAAAAAATGTAGAGCTTTATTTTTCTTTATCTAGAATGCACAGAATAACTGGGTAAGGAATGGGTGCACAGGGCCTTTTTTCTTTTTAAATTTGTACTGCTAAGTATACCAAGGAAATTAACATCAAAACCAAATTCAAGGACTTCCACAGACATTACAGGTCAATTTTAGTTCCAAACGAAAGAAATATTTTAAAAGTTCTTATATAGCCCAGTTTCCTCTTTTTTTTTTTTTTTTTGAGATGGAGTTTCACTGTTGTTGCCCAGGCTGGAGTGCAATGGCACCATCTTGGCTCACTGCAACCTCCACCTCCCAGGTTCAAGCAATTCTCCTGCCTCAGCCTGCTGAGTAGCTGGAATTCGGGCATGTATCACCACGCTCAGCTAATTTTGTATTTTTAGCAGAGACAGGGTTTCTCCATGTTGGTTAGGCTGGTCTCAAATTCCCAACCTCAGGTGATATGCCCGCCTCGGCCTCCCAAAATGCTGGGATAACAGGCATGGGCCGCCGCACCCGACCAGTTTTATTTTCTTGAAATGTTAACTAGACACCTTGTTAGTTTATTTTGACCCCACAGTTTGTTTTTATGTTGGGGCAGTTGGAGGAACTGAACTTTGATCCTGATCCTTTATGTACTCCTGTGGTGAAACTGAGCCCATTTTACTTAACACATAATATATCTGTGCATTAGGAAAACTTGGTAGAGAAGATTATGTTTATATGCAGATATAAAATATCTAAATTCATTTGTTATGAACCAACGATAATGAAGGAAAACTTGGACGTCCACATACAGATTTTCTTGAATTAAAGAAAAACAGCCAGACACTGACAAAGGAGAGTTGAACTGAGAAACGGTACCCTGAAAACTGCAGAAATGAGGGAAAGAGGCAGTGGGCCACAAAGAACTTTGTCCTTTTCAGAGATCCCCAGAGAAGCCCTGTCCCCTTCCCCCGACCCCCTGCCAGAATGTTGGGTTTCAAAGAATGAGCAGATTAACGGATATCAAGTCGTGTGGCCTGAGCTAAGGATAAAGAATAATTTGCCTGAGTTACAGTACTGGCTGGGTCCAGTACAGGCCTTCTACTTGGAACATCTCTCCATGAAGGAAAAAGGAACATAAGAAGTAAGGAAGATTAAAGTTGTTGGTGTTGGAAGGGAGATATACTAAAGAAACTACCGAAGGCCAGGAGAGAGCAGGAAGAGAAACACAGTTGAAGTTCTATAATACTCAAGAGTTGGGCAAGAACTGCCAATAAGGGAGCCAGTGTACATCTGAGACTAACGCCAGAGCTTCCAAGGGTCTGTGTGAGAGGGAGAGCTCTGCTGATGGACGTAGGTCCGGAATCATTAACTGATTTATTTGGGCCATGTCACTGGGGGCAGTATTAAAAGACTCTGCCAACATCCTGCTTTCTCTATGGAAAAACCAAGTGGCCTTGGAAGAGGCTAAGATAAAGTTTCAGACTTGGGCTCCACAGAAGTGGAACTTGAGGCTGGGTCTAGTACAAGCACCTTCATGTATCAGGTTAGAGATTTTGATGCTTTTGGTGATTTTTGTACCAAGCATATACTGTCACCTGGGATCAGTCTATTATACTTTCCATGAAATAATTATTCCAAAAAGGCTGACAGTCCAGGGAGGAGATAGCCCAATAGAAGGACTGTCTTACTTGTTATTTATGGAAGGCCAGAAGCACCTGGTTCACCTGAAGGTGAAGAGAAGCCATTTTGTGAATAACTTTCCAGTCTACAGTTACCACAATGGCATCCTGGGGCAAGAATCACCTTTCATCTCCCATGACTGCCACTATGAAGGCTACATAGAAGGAGTGTCAGGTTCTTTTGTTTCTGTCAACACCTGTGCAGGTCTCAGGGGCATCTTGATCAAGGAGGAAAAATCTTACAGCATTGAGCCCATGGAGTCTTCAAGACGGTTTGAACATGTGTTATACACCATGGCACATCAAGCGCGAGTGTCCTGCGGTGTTGCTCCCACAGATGGCCACGTGGTGTCCACTAGTTGGCAACAAGGGAGCAGGAAGCCTCATGATCTACAGGCGCTGTCCTACTTGTGGTCACACCCCAAGTACGTGGAAATGTTTGTTGTGGTCAACAACCAGCGGTTCCAGATGTGGAGCAGTAACGTCAATGAGACGGTCCAGAGAGTAGTAGATGTCATTGCTCTGGCCAACAGCTTCACCAGGGGAATAAACACAGAGGTGGTGCTGGCTGGAATGGAGATCTGGACCGAGAGGGAACTAACGGAGGTCACAGTGGACTTGCAAGTCACACTCAGGAATTTCAATCGCTGGAGACAAGAGACGCTCTTCCATCGTGCGAAGCATGATGTTGCCCACATGATCGTTGGGCATCATCCTGGACAGAATACGGGCCAGGCCTTTCTCAGTGGTGCCTGCTCAAGCGGTTTTGCGGCAGCTGTTGAATCCTTCCATCATGAAGATGTGCTGTTGTTTGCAGCCCTCATGGTCCATGAGCTTGGGCACAACCTGGGTATTCAGCACGACCACTCGGCCTGCTTTTGTAAAGATAAGCACTTTTGCCTCATGCATGAAAATATCACAAAAGAGAGTGGCTTCAGCAACTGCAGCTCTGACTACTTCTACCAGTTCCTTCGAGAACACAAAGGGGCCTGCCTATTTAACAAGCCATGGCCCAGGGCCCGCAAGCGTAGGGATTCCATCTGTGGAAATGGCGTGGTGGAGGACACGGAGCAGTGTGACTGTGGTTCTGCCTGTCACCTCGACCCATGCTGTGACCCCACATGCACTCTGAAGGAGAATGCTGAGTGCAGCCATGGCCTCTGCTGCCTAGACTGCACTTTCAGAAGGAAGGGGTTTTTATGCCGTCCTACTCAGGATGAGTGTGACCTCCCAGAATATTGTGATGGTAGCTCTGCAGAATGCCCTGCAGACAGCTACAAGCAAGATGGCACACTGTGTGACAGAATTCACTATTGCTCTGGGGGTCAGTGTAAGAACCCCGATAAGCAATGCGTGAATATATATGGGTACCCTGCAAGATCTGCCCCGGAAGACTGTTACATTTCAATGAATACCAGAGGAGACCGGTTTGGAAACTGCGGCCGTCCCACTGAGGATCAGCAAAAGTATGTCACATGTTCAAGTGATAATGTATTTTGTGGGAAACTCGTATGTACAGGTGTTGAATCCTTACCACGACTCAAAGCTCAACATACAATGATCCAGGTCCCTCATGACGATGACTGGTGCTGGAGCATGGATGCCTATAACATTACTGATATCCCTGATGATGGAGATGTGCACATCGGCACTTCTTGTGCCCCAAACAAAGTCTGCACGGATTACTCCTGCGTTCATCACTCCGTACTCCTGTATGACTGCAGACCAGAGGAATCATGTCATGGGAAAGGAGTTTGCAACAATTTAAGGCACTGCCACTGTGAGTTTGGTTTTGCTCCTCCTGACTGTAAAAATCCAGGAGCTGGAGGTAGTGTGGACAGTGGTCCTCCGGAAATTCAAGTTACCGACAACAATGCAAGTGGTCATGAAAGTCATGCTCGTGGTCAACATGTAGGACAAGACCTAGACTATAAAGTGGCAGTGGTACTAGTCCCTGTGTTTCTTCTAATCTTATTGTGCACTCTACTTATAATGTCCTACCTCTGCTCTGAAGTGCAGATAGCAGTGGCTGAAGTAGAGGAGTCATCAATGGAGACAACATTGGAATCAGAGCTGACTTCAGAAGATATGGTCCCAATAGCAGAGGAAATCCTACCAGCTGGTGAGGAGGCCCCACCACCAGGAGAGGAGGCTCTACCACCTGGAGAAGCCCTGCCACCAGCAGAGGCCCCAACAGCAGAGGCCCCACCACCAGCAGAGGCCCCGCCACCAGCAGAGGCCGCAACAGCAGCAGAGGCCCCAACAGCAGCAGAGGCCCCGCCACCAGCAGAGGCCCCACCAGCAGCAGAGGCCCCACCACCAGCAGAGGTCCCACCACCAGCAGAGGCCCCAACAGCAGAGGCTGCCCCACCAGCACAGACTCCCCCAGCACCAGAGGCTGCCCCCCCACCACAGGCTGCGCCCCCACCAGAAGCTGCCTCCCCACCACAGGCGCCACCAGCACAGTAGGCCCCTCCACCAGATGCCCAGGAAGAGCTGGCAGCAAAAGAGGAAGCAGATGAAAGGCAGGAAAAGCAAAGGAGAAGAGTGTGGATGAAGCCAAATATCTCAAACGTGTCAAGCATTGAGTGGGAATAGGAAGCTTATAGAAGCAAATGCGAATGAGAATTGGTGTCTACAGAGGCTATGACTGGACTATGTAGAAACATATTAATGTACAAAGAGGGATTTCTCCACTTACAATATTCATTTTAGTAAACTTGTTATATTTTGATACATAAAATCATACATAAAGTATACTATATTCCTGTTTTTTCAAATTTCATGAAATAATTTTAGCTCTTCTCATGGGTCACTGCTATGACTCTCTTGTTTCAGTTGGGCCAATTTCTGAGTCACCCAAATTGCTTTTCAGGGCATATAAACTTTCATTCACATGATCTGACATGATGTATTATTGATTATCCATGCCTATATTGATGTGACTGGGTTATTCATCCCAGTAATAGCGACTCCTTATGTTAGGAATGTTATTACTGTGATTGAGTATACTAATATGCCCTGTCTGCTTCTATTCAAGAAACATAGATAATTTTAAATAAATAAAACGTTTTTATCTACATGAATCATCACTCCAGACTCCAAGCACCCTAGTTCTTGGGATGCTTTATTTTGGGGCTCTGTGGAAGGGCTTAGACCTGATCCAGGGACATCTCACATACTTGGTCTGGATATATAGAAGAGGGGAAGGCAACCTAGGTAGGATGCCCCAGGCAAAGTGTTGAGTTCACATTTGAAGTATTTATTTCTTCATTTTTTCTTTTTGTATTAATGATTCTACTACAGTTCATCTTTCATTTATTGACAATTGATAGGAACATTTCAAATTACAAGTAACAGAACTTTCAATGTGGTAGTCATTTTTCGGTGAAGGACGGACACAGTAAATATAACAGTAACATTCTCCACTCTGTGCCAGGCCCTGTGCTAAACACCTTATATTCACTGTCTTCATTTAATCCTCCCAACTGCCCTGTGAAATCTCCATCTTGTACACGAGGAAGCAGAGACTGAAGTTTGCTCTAGAGCTGGCCAGGACCTGCATCCCTCCCCAGGAATGAGTGAATCCCTGGCCTCATGAGCCATTTTCTTCAATTAAAAAAAAAAGTGAGGGAAAAGACAGGTCCTTAACTGCCCAGAACATGGCTTCATCCTCAGTGACTCTAACGAAACCAAAGTTGTACATATGAATGTTGATCCTATCATGAACCTATGGTGTTGTGTAGTCATTATGGATTGAAGAGTCTTTTCCCCTACTACATCCTGACAGCATGGCTGGCAATAAGGTTGGCATCTTGTTTAGCTCTGTGGGCCCAGCTTGTGGCAGGTGCAAAGACAAGTCAATGACTTAACCAGAGCCAACCTCAAAATATGGGGATTGCTAGTCTCTAGGCATGGCACATGCAAAATCTTTCTCAGGAACAACAGAGCTACTGCAGACTGAGCAAATGTTCTGTCTCAGGGAAGATCCTAAGCATCAGTCCCCGAGCATACACTGCTGAGGCCCTCTTCTAACTGCCCACTCTATGCGACATAACAGAGCAAACAAAAGGATAACATCTGCTGTCTGCTTTCAAGAAGCTTATGTTAGTTTCTCTGAGTGGAATAAAAACTTTGGAGCAAAATCTGAAATGAAGTCTTCAGTTGCGGATACGTGACTACAAGTAAAACAGGTAGGAAAACCAGGTCACAGGTCTCAGGACTGATTCTGATAATCAAACCCAGGTTGAGTTTTATGCCAAAAGATCAAAATTCACAGTAGAAGACCAGGATATCAGGCTGGATGTGGGAACTCATGCCTGTAATCGTAATGCACTTTGGGAGGCCAAGGTGAGAGGACGGCTTGAATCCAGGACTTTGAGACCAGTCTGGGCAACATGAAAAAATTTACCAAGAAAATTTTACAAAATTAGCTGGCCATGGTGGTATGCACCTGTAGTCTGAGCTACTTCAGAGGCTGAGGCAAGAAGATCCCTTGGGGCTAGGAGCTAGAGGCTGCAGTGAGACACAGTCGCCCCACCACACTGCAGCCTGGGCAACAGAGTGAGATTCTGGTTCAAAACAAAATAAAAAAGAAAGAACCCCTGCTATCAGTTGGTAGGCACTTGAGAGTTTTGAGAACAAAAGTGTAACTGTGTAATTAAAGGTCTCCAAATGTAAACTTGTACTAGAGACTTTTGAAAAAGATGTGAAAATGTCTGAGAAAAGCACTTGTACAGAGAACTGCGGAGTTACAGAAGGGGGAACCCTCACAGTGGGCATGCTGATGGTGACTGTAATGAAAGAGAATGAGTATCACATATTTAAAACATCAAGGATAAGGGAATCACAATATAAATAATGATTTATACGCAGGATGATTATTCTCGGCTGATTTAATAGAGCTCTTTTAAGGACCAGAAGGCAAGTAGATAATTGGGAATGAAGAAATAAGGCCAGTAAAGCATTGGACAAAGATGTCACAAAATTTAGCAAATGAGGAGTTTTTTTTGTAATAGACTTTTAAGATTTTATTTGCTTATCCTTATGACTGACTTGAGCTTCAGGATTACAAGACCATGTTGAAGATGGGAAACCAAGATTAGAACATGTGTTTGGTTTTTGTTCTTTTGTTTTTGAGATGGGGTCTAATTCTGTTGCCCAGGCTGGAGTGCCGTGGCACTATCATGGCTCACTGCAGCCTTGAACTCCTGGGCTCAAGCAATCCTCCTGCTTCAGTTTCTTTTCAGGCAGCTAGGACTACAGGCACATGCCACCATGCCTGGCTAATTAAATTTTTCTTTTTTTTTAGACATGAGGGTATCACTATGTTTCACTGGCTGGTCTCAAAATCCCTGTCTCAAGTGATCCTCTTGCTCTGGCCTCCCAAAGTGCTGGAATTACAGGTGTAAGGCACCACGCCTTGCCTAGAACAGACATTTGAGTAGATGTTCTCAGAAATGACGTTTGGAAACTGGACATATTTATAAACTCTCACATGAATTGTAAGTTTTTTGTATTTTTCGTAGAGGTGAGGTTTCACTCTGTTGGCCAGGCTGGTCTTGAACTCCTGTGCTCAACTGATCTGCCTGCCTCGGCCTCTCAAAGTGCTGGGATTATAGGTGTGAGCCACCACGCCCAGCCACAACATCTGTGTTTTAGAAAGGCAATTTGGAGCTTGGAGAGGATTTTGTAAAATCCAGAGAGCCAGAGACAGGAGACGAGTTAGGAGGCTGATGACATCATTTGAGTGAGAGAAGGCAGTGGGAATGAAGAGAAGTGAATTGGTTCTTTTTGGTTCTTTTTTTTTTCTTGGATGAAGTCTTGTTCTGTTGCCTAGGCTGGAGTGCAATGGCATGATCTCAGCTCACTGTAACCTCGGCCTCCTGAGTTCAAGCAATTCTCCTGCCTCAGCCTCCTGATTAGCTGGGATTACAGGTGTTCGCCACCACATCTGGCATATTTTTGTATTTTTAGTAGAGAAGAGGTTTTGCCATGTTGTCCAGGCTGGTCACAAACTCCTGATGTCCGGTGATCTGCCTGCCTCGGCCTCCCAAAGTGCTGGGATTACAGGCATGAACTGCTGTGCCCAGCATGAATTGGTTCTTAAGATATTCTGGAGAAAGTAAAAAAACTTTCTGTCCAGTGATCTTTATGTTCTTCCCCACTGCCTTTTTTTCTTAGAGCAGGTTCTCTTAAAAAGCCTGTTGTTGGCCGGATGCAATGGCTCATGCCTGTAATCCCAGCACTTTGGGAGGCCGAGGATGGCAGATCACGAGGTCAAGAGATCCAGACCATCCTGGTCAATATGGCCAAACCCCATCTTTATTAAAAATACAAAAATTAGCTGGGCATGGTGGCGTGTGCCTGTATTCCCAGTTACTCGGGAGGCTGAGGCAGGAGAATCACTTGAACCTGGGAGGTGGAGGCTGCAGTGAGCTGAGATCACGCCATGGCATTCCAGCCTGGTGACAAAGTGAGACTCTGTCTCAAAAAAAAAAAAAAAAAAAAAAAAAAAAGCTTGTTGCCAGGCTGGGGTGCAGTGGTACAATCCTAGCTCACTGCAGCCTCGAACTCCTGGGCTCATGGGATCTCCCCACCTCAGCCTCCTGAGTAGCTGGGACTACAGCTTGCAGCAACACTGATTTAAAAAAAAAATTTTTTTTTTTGTAGAGATGAGATCTCACTGTGTTATTTAGGCTTGGTCTGTATGTTCTCTGTAAAAGAATAGATTCGGCTGTCTGCAGAGTGGGAATATTTGGGGGCGGTAAAGAGCGCGGGGAGCAGACAATCTGGAGCAGCCCTGAGGTAGACATGAGAGAGATGTGAGTGAAGGAAAAGAGAAGCTGAGGCGCAGCACCAAGGGCCCAGCTGAGGCTGGAGCTCAGAAACTAGCTTGTGTGGCCAGTTCACACGGCTGAGTAACTTCGTCAGCAATGCTGGAAAGCCTCGACACGCAGGCATAGACATCCTGTGCCTGGGTTGATTTCAGATGGAGAACTAGCCAACCAGCCACCACAGAAGGTCAAAAGGAGAGGGGTAGCTGTCTGGCCCTTTGCTCTTCCTGCTGGCTGGCAGGAGAATGGGATAGCAGGAGGTGAGGCAGCCAAGACAGACCACGAGGTGAGAGTGGAAATGAAAAGAAGTCACAGCAGAGTAACATGATAGAAAGAGCCAGAGTCCCTGA